>OY723393.1:17313473-17387708 GCA_963210295.1 Ophion ellenae | reverse complement strand
TTTTTGTATATGCGTGCCAGTCACTTAAATTGGTATTTCGTACATTTAAATTATTGTCAAATAGAAACTATACATTTTCTAAGTGAAATTAAAAAAAAATTTTTGCAAATAAAAGTTTACGGGTAGCTAGACTGCGCGGCGATTCGCAATGCCCGCGGCAACGTTACTGTAACACTCTGCCACAGCTCCGCCATTTTTATGATAAATGAATGTTGAAAAAATTGTTTCGTATACTTAAATACACTATTGAAGTATACGTGCAGTTTGAGAAATGTAGGATAATTATTTCTTGGTTTAAAAAATTCCTAAAATTTGCTTTATTTTTTCGTGTCTAAATGTATATGCCGCCTTAAGGGAATTGGTAATAACGTTCCTACAAAAAAGATGTCCAAATCACAATTCTTCATCCGTTTCGCAAAATTAAAAAGAATTAAAGTGTTAGTTCAAAAAGGAAACATAAATATTCATTAAAGTCAACCAAATTGTTTATAAAGGAAATTAATTTTTTTGTTATTCATTATTTGTTAAGCAATTATTGGTTGAAATCATTTATTAATATCTTACTATATATAGAACATAAGTGAAAATGTTGTCAAAATTACACTTTATTTTAACACCTGCCATTTTGTGATTTTTTTCTTTTTTCGAAAAATCAGCCTACCACAACGAGAACTACCTTTAAATGGATTATAAAGCTGTTTTGTTTGTACTTTTCAGATCAAACATTGTCAAGTTATCGATCCGGCCGTTGGACGACATTTTTTATAAAGAGGCTCTATTATACCTCAATAACGTTGTTAATGTTTAATTTTTTTAAATAAATATTTACACGACCTAAGTTTAACGTATGCTCAATAACATACAATTTTATCCAAATCCCAAATAAATAATCTAGCAGACAATAAAAATTCGGAAAAAAATTATCTTTTTTCGGCCTAGTCGCAATGGTGTCCTTCCTTCCGGCGGCGAAAATCTCAACCAAAAGTTTACATACCATGTTCATGTTTAAAAGATTGATAATTGGTTTAATTAGTAATGAATAAAATTAAAAACTACGCAATATTGACTCGGTACTAGTAGATAATACGATGGATATAATTTATTGCCGTAAAATATATTTTGTATTGTGTTTTTGATCGACCATTGCTAGAACACTTTTTGCCGGGACTGTCCAGGCTTTGGCCCAATTGTTTTTTTTCCAGGCTGTGCCAAGCTTTGCACCAAAATTGTGAAGGCTTCTCATGGTTATATCTTGGAAACTAGATGGTGAATCATTCTCATTTTTTTTTCACATTATTCGTGATATCTTACTGTAGCTTATCCTCGTTTTTTATCAATTTCTTAATTTTAGTTTTGACGGTAGAATTAATGATGCTCTGTTTGCCCATCATAACGCATTTGTTACGTGTAAACCAAGCCAACTTTAAGTGTAAATATCTCAGGTTTGGGGTAGTCAAACTTATTCAAATGGCACAGATGTTTGGATAATGTATTAAATAACGTATATGTCAAATTTCAACCATTTCTTAATTCAACTCTTCTGTGGAGGTACTACCTTAATTACTTTCCCGAAAAATCGACAAATTAACGAGATCACCTCAAGGAAACATTTGTAAACCATCAACAAATATTTCGAAATTATCAACAGATTGTAAAAGTGCATCGTCATTGTAAAAATATTCTTAGTATTGATTGAACGATTTTTTTCAATCGAAGTAAAAAATATCGAATAAAAGTACTCCAAAAATGGACACATCCAACAATACTTTCATTGAATGTAAATGATCCTACAATATTGCATCTTTCGATTCTAGGCTCCTCGATCCTCTCTCATGGTATTGAAATTAGCATCGTTGGAGTGCAACGAATTTTTTTTTTCCGTCCTCGCGAAATTTTTTTGCACATTTGGGCCATGAAAGTCACTGAAACATTTTTGGGAATCTTTATTGAAAATGTATAACCAATGGCTGCAAAAAAGGTTTTAGATGATAATAAAAATAACGGACTGAAAAAATCAAGAAGAATTTCCGTTGCATTCTGACGATGCAAAGTTCAACCCCATCCTCCTCGCTCTTTGCTTTCAACGGGTCTTCTCACTTGAGACGCTACAAAAAGGCTATTTTCATGATTTTTTTGATAGGTTTATATTATAGATATTGATAAGAAAGTTGTTACACTTAATAAATACTCTTTCGAAATACATCGAACATTTTTTTTACGTATTTATGTAACCCAAACAAACTTTAAAGGCGTTTTTCTCGAAACAACGTTTTTCGACGACTTGTTGGTAAAAACTTCGAAACTACTGAACCGATCCGTATGACATTTTAATCACATATTCTTTACAACTATAACTACAGCGCATATTAAGGGTTTTTTTAAATATTGATATTTACTCATTTTTTTGCCAAAAACGGGGAAAAAACACGTTTTTTTGTTTTATCGAACAATGACCGCCATTTTGTTACTTTTGCATATATCAAAAATCGTATGATATGCGCTATCGCCATTAACATACTGAATCTAAAACCGTTTGATTTTTTTTGTTTCGGATGATCCATCTCCGAGATTCCATCAACAGCGCAGACCTACAATTGTTTTAGGAAATTTTTTTAACTACCATTTTCGTCTATAAATATTGACTTAAATAAATATATATTTTTTAAAAATGTATATCGAAAGTGTATTTATTAAGTCTAACAACTTTTATATAAATATCTATAATATAAACCTATCAAAAAATTATGAAACTAGCCTTTTTTTTAACGTCTAAAGTGAGAAGACCCCTTAAATCTTATATTTATTTATGCTATAAATCAATTTCGAGATATTTGTATTCACAATTTTTATCAACTCTTTTACAGACTATTATAAGATTGATCTATCTATATTGGAAAATTCGTCATTAAGGGGCTCTACCAGGGTGACACTTTAAAAAAATCGTTTTTTTTTGCCTTTTCGACAGTTTATACTTTCAATAATATCCTGTAAAAATGTCAAGGCCGTATCGCTGATAATTTTATCTTGCAAAAATCAATACTTAAATCTTTGAACGCGTTTTTCTCGAAATGAGATTTTTCAAATTTGCTGACATTGTAACTGAAAGAGCAATTATCCGATTGACTTGAAATTTGAACTGAGTACTCTTGAATATATTTACTCTACAATGACGTAGGATATTTTTGATTGGATGAAAATTGACGATTTGGCATTGAAAAAAACGACCATTTTATAGGCAAGAAAACAGACTTTTTTCATAACTACGCCATTTTGTTAGATTTTGATATTTTTCGAAAATCCTACGTCATTCTACAGGAAATTCCTTCGAGTTTAACGTAATTTTTTCCTTTTTCGGTTTCAGCTACTCAATCGGCCGGAATCATGTCAGCAGTGGAGGAACTTTTTTTTTGCCCCTTCGAAGGCAGCGCAGTCGCTTGGATCTCAATATTTTTCTATGAAAAAATTATGTATTATAGGTCAAATATAGCCAAATATATTCTTAATTTTCCGAAACATTTAATTGAGTACTTTTCTTCCAAAAAATTCGCAAAAAACCCCCAAATTTTCAGCGTTCACACTGGTATAGCCGGTTAATGAATTCGAAATTTCGGTCCTTCTGAATATCGATCCGTCGAATTTCCGGCACCCACCCGTTCGAACGAAAAATTCCTAAAAAAGCGAAAGAGAAATAGTTGTCACATGTTAGACCCCGTTAGCCAAAGCTAACGAAGCTCTGCAATTGCACGACTGTGCCGTTTCGTTGTGACGGTGAGTTATGCTTCGAAATGTTTTCATTGGCGGTCGCGCAATCGATCTGCTTAATAATCGTATTCCGAAGGGATGTCGTCGTCTGGGGGCGAGGAGAGGCCGAATATTGGGCGACTGAGAGTGGGCGCATGGAAGGATCGTATAGTCGGCAATATTGTAATATATAGGTAGATAGGCGCGGTGAGTACCTAAGGAAGGGCTCTCGTCGTCTGGCGTGAGGCCGACACTGGGCTCGGTACTGCTCCCGCAATCCTCGCCTGGGTCGTTCGCTTCGACGACGACGTCGTCGCGAGTTTCGACGCCCCGTGAAGTTTCGTCGGTACCAGCGTTGTTGTTGCTGCTGTTGCTAACGTTGCTTCCTCCTCCGGCTCCTCCCCCCCTTCCGATCCCTCCGACTCCGTCGCCGCCAGCAACAACGACGCTCCCAAAATCGTTGTCCGCGGGCTCGTGCTCGTCGTACTCTGAGAGCACCTTGTCCAGCAATTCGATCGATCGTTGAACATCGTCACCTCTGGAACAAACGGTTTCGTTCGATTCTATAGAGATTACGGTCGAGTGTACGAGCAGCGGGGCTATACGTATACATGTGTCGCTCGTATGCGAAATTGCGACTGTTCGACAAAGCCGTTCGTATTATCACGCACAAAGGGAATACCTTGGTCCATTGGAGAACAGCTCGAGGAAGTATTTGCGGCGTGCGGACAAAGGGATCAAGGGACAAAGAGGAGAAGTGAAGAACGAGGATTGGGAATGGAGGCGCGGTAACGAGACTGCATTTGCCTGGAAGTAGCGCACGAATACGCAATTTCCATAGACCGACCTTACTCAACGTTTCGCGCGGACTTTTTCGACCAATTAAGGAAGTTGGAGCAGTCCAGTCGAGTCAAACGACGGTTTATGAATTTTGTCAATGAACCTTGAAAGATGCATACGAGGTATAGATTCTGTAGATGCTTGATTTTGCAGGGAATATAGCATTCAAGAGCGAAATCCCGACTGGAAATGTTGCCACACGGAAAAAAATGATTCGTCAAAATTAATATTCGGTGTTTATAAATTACTGAGTAAAAATGAACATAATGCAGTTTCACACTGTAAACCAATCATGTTACAGCACTTTCAGGAAAAAATAATGGATCAGACGTGCTGTTTTACTATTCGAACCGATGGAAATGCAGATTTAAACTGTAAAAAAATCATAGTTATCACCGCGATAAAGTAAACTGTCGAATTTACAAATTAAATATAAGATATCGCGGTACTCGATGTGTAAAATATACGGAGTACCTTCCAAAAAGAAAAGTGAGATTAGACTGGTAATCACTGATTTGAACCATACAATTCTTCAACAAGCAAATGTTAAAAATAAGATTAAATTCTATCGAAATTTGGTATTGTCTTCTGAAAAATGTGGTGTGAGTTTAAATTAAAAACTGCAGTGTACACCTTGCAAATTGTATCGTAGCTCGGTATTATTCAATACGTACAGATTTAATTTTTACAGAGTCAATTGTCATTTTTTAACAAATCGGGGAAAAGCGTATTTTGATAACGGGTTGTTGAATACTAATACGGATATTTAAATTTATTAGTGCGATACATGAAAAAAATTGCAAAGCGCTGAGTAGAAGGTACAGCCGACATTGCGCGGTACACCGCGTGTACCTCGAATTTTTACAATGTGCACTGTAAACGCGTGACCGCGTCAACTCGGGGGTTAAGGCGTTCAAATCTGCACGCCTAAATCAACAAAGAAAAATTCTATCGCGTGGTCGCCCTCAGTCTCGACATCTACTCAGTGCTCTTTTGGATCTCGTGGCGTAAAGTTTTGCGCAGTGTCTTCGAGAAACGACAATTATTTATAATCAATGTGAACACGGACACACACACAGTGAACAAGGACAAACGTAAAGAAAAAGTGCCGTGAAAGATTTGTTGATGCTGAAAAGAGGACGAAAAAACGACGTGAGTATTGTATTTGTACTTTTCTATCTCGCTTTCACGTATAATGATGCTTGATGTACATAAAGCTATTCAGTATCTGCATTATTTGCTATTTCACAGTGTAAAAATTTGTCAATGAAGTCGTTCATTTTATAACATTTTTAAATGTAAAAATTCGTGGGTCCGCTGGTTTACTTTTAACAGTGACACATTGTAAAAATTCGTGAGGCGGTTCATCTACTGTTCACAGGTCGACATTATAAAAAGTCGTGAGTCGGTTCATCTACTGTTCTACAGTTTCACACTGCGAAAATTTATCGATCGCTTGGCATAAACTCAATAGTCCTACAGTTATTCGTGTGAAACGTGGCGTGCACTTTTTAGAGTTTTACGTAGCAAATATCGAAGATTTTGTACCGAGAGGCGCTATTGATGTGAGACACAGTACATTTTGATGGGATTTCCATCAAAATTTACAGGATTTTTTTTCCGCGTACGCGGCAGACCAGAGCTGCATCCGCACTGAGAAAAAAAACCAATTGAATCAAGAAATGTATTGGTTGATCCAAATAAATGTGCTGCTGCGGAGTGCCACCGATATATGATATTGTTTCAATACTATAAAATATTGGAAAATGTGATTGATTTAGATAACATATTATTTTATTTGAAAAAGCTTTTCTGTTCTCTGAATATCTACATTATCCTTCAAATAAAATTATATTCTATTGAAATCATTCTATATACAATCCGTAGATGTATTGGATGAAATAATTAAGCTGTTGCTACAAAAATTTTCATTTCGAACAAAATATAATCAATAGAATTAATTATTTCTTTACTACATCGAAACGAATATGCCACAAGACGTAAGTTTTTCAATTTGTTTTAAATCTTAAATAAAAAGTGAGCATTAGAATGATCATCCACGATAATGGTGGAGAGAATATCAGATGTCCAATGGAATATCCATGGAGAGAATATCAGATATTCAACTGACTAGAACAGATACTACACTTTGATCTTAGCCACAGGCCAAGAAGCGATACTCTTTAGAGTTTCTCCAGCGTTTAAGTAGATTTTTGGTTCGCGCTACGCTCACGAGAAACGAGCGCGCGTACGGCCTCTAGCGGTTACTCCGGGAACTACGGGTTTCCTCACACCTATAATTTCGGTGGCGCTCGGCCATGATTTGGTTGAATTTTTTCAACCAAATGTGCAAGAAACAAATTTTACCTTCGCATAATTTTTTAACCAATTCAGACATTTGCTTAACATTTTTCAATCAAAATAAAATATTAATATTTTAACGAATAATGTACTTAAAATCAATATCGGATATGGCGAAAACATTAAAATAACATATTTACTCAATAGACATTTTATTTGAATCAAACGAGCGAAATTCAATTTTTCTTGTGTACTCGAATCAACAATATTCATGTTCTGAATTGAAACGCTTTTTTCGTTCGTTGCGGAAGTTGCATTCAAAACTATATAATACTTGAGTGTTACCAACAACTTGAATAAGTATAGCATAATCGATGATTATTATGCAAATCTGCGTCAGCGAATATTTTATACAACTCAGGATGAAGTTTGGAGTCATTTATAATTATGCCTACTTATATTTGCCACGAAGTTAATTATTATTACCATTGATTAATATCAAGTGTTGCCGAAATACGCCAACTTCGTGGACATTGAGGTTGGCGGCAATGCTCTTCATTCGCCAGCCAAGATTCGTAATCTTTCATCAAACCTTATATCAATATTGAATATACCCGCGTAGAAATTTCTTAGGGTTAGCATGATCGGGATCAGTCCATGATGTCGTACGGGTAACACATTACGGACATCCTGATTTTGCCCCGGTCGGGCCGGAAGTATTTAGGCCCGAAATCAGGCAATACTAAAATAGCCACGCTAACGCCGCCCTTGACAAGATCCTACTAAGGCTTTCCCCGATGAGTCCCTATCAAGGCTTTCTCTGATAAAAGCCTACTAAGGCTTCCCTTGATAAGACCCTATGCAGGCTTTCCCAGATGAGGCCCTACTGAGGCCTCCCCCTGATAAGACTCTATGCAGCCTTTCCCAGGTGATGCCCCACTGAGGCCTCCCCCTGATAAGACCATAAACAGGCTTGCACTATAACTGCCTCAGCAGTCGATAGATGCACATAACCTCTCCTTTTCCATATGGAAGCTTTGATTCGACAGTATCGTAGCTTTGGAGTTTCGATGTATTCATGAATTCCATAACGGTCTTATGGACTGTCACGACACAAAACGTTATGCAACTCGGATGCGTGTTAGAAGATTTCGGCAGCTTTGTAAATCTGAGAGCACAGATCAGAAAGTGTCATCGTCATGGGAACAAGGTATGTATAACCCAACCGTGTTTATAGGTGTTTAACATGTTATTCGTACGTTCAAGGTATCGGGGGCGGATCAATCTTATGCATAATTCCTAATAAAGGCCTTAACTGTACGTATATAAGAATCAATTATAGCACGATGTTTATTTTATAGGAGTCATCGTAACAAAACATTCCAACACCGAGAACGCAGCTCCGATCTGTACAAAAGATTTTGGGCATGCCGTAGGAAAAGTGATCAACAATGTCAAGGATTGGGAAGGCAACCGCACGATTGGGAATAAGAAGACTACAACATAAAACTGGTTCGGTACCGTACAATTATATTACTCAAAGTAATACAACTATGAAGTATTATTAACTTCAAGTATAATAGTATAGTATAATTATATCGTGCTATAGTACTTAAGTAATATAGTGAAATTATTAAAGTAATATAATTTCATTTTTCTGTAACCAAGTTTAATAAAAAAAATATGTTGACGAATATATACTAGGATTTGAAATTGATTGTAGAGTCCGTATGTGCTCTGGCTGCGTCAAGGAGTATTGTAATGACCTGATGAGGCAATATTATAAACGCCTGATCAGGAAACCCGATAAGGGCCTCATCAGGCAACCAGGTCAGGCCCATATGTGACACAACGTTACATTTTCTAGCAGGGCACTTTCAGGCTGCCTTATAAGTGCCCTACCAGGGCAGATAGGCAACCTAAACGCTTCCTGAATCGCGCCCTATCAAAATTTCTACGCGGGATATATGGTTTACGATAAACAAGGTGGGTTTTTTCTAAATGTTTACAAAGGTTTAGTTTGCGGTCATCCGTTGTTAAAAATGGTTTATCTTGATGCTAAGTAGCCAAAAAAATTACATCACCCGCAGCGTGAACGTCTTGCCCATTAAACTATTTTTTATCTCCGGCGTTTGATGGTGAAAAAAATTCAAAAAATTCGTAAGACCTCAGTATAGTCTACACAATAACGTATATTTTTTTTTTTTCAAAATTCAATCGTGGATTGTGGCTAACGCTACAACCTCATTAAACCTTCTTTCCTTGCATTCGCAGTAGATTTCGCCGCGGAACAAATATAGATTAGCAGTTCATGAGGGGAAAAAAAACTCAAGCCGCTCGTTTCATACGAACCTGTGAGTTAAAAATCACCATGGAAACGTTGATGAGGGAAAAAATGTGTAAAAAAATAGATTAAACGCACTCAAAGTTGGAAGAATGGTGAAAATAATCGCCGAGCAATTTAAGCGAACCGTACACGAGATAGGCGTGTGTACGTGCGTGTGTACAAACTTATATTTCACGTGCTCGGTTCTCGGTTCTTTCGGCGTCCAGCGGTCCATAAATAAAGCTTTAGCTCTAGCGAATTGGGTAAGGGCGCGGCCTCGTTTGCGGGCTAATCGCGAATATAGAAGCCGTGTTGATATCTCTCTCTCTCTCTCTCTCTCTCTCTCTCTCTCTCTCTCTCTCCCTTGCTCTCTACCCTTCTGCCATCAGAAGGTTTCTCGAGAGTTCGTATAATTGCAGGAGAGGCCGGAGAAAATTACGATCCTCAACTCGTATCGCACTACAGTACTCTATACTATTATTCCTGAAATCGCGGCAGAAAAAGATATGCGTAGTGAGAATGAGAGAGAGAGAGAGAGAGAGAGAGAGAGAGAGAGAGAGAGAGAGAGAGAGAGAGAGAGAGAGAGAATGGGGGTGGGGGGATGAGAGAGCGAAAAGAAAGCGAGGGCAGAGTGAGAAAGCCAGCGGGAAAGGTTGATCGAATCAAGCCGCACGAATCTTTTGAAATTAAAAGCCCGAGGAGATTACGTTATCACGGAATAGCAGAGAGTGAAAATAAAAACTGTACGAGTATATAGAGTACGGCGAAGAGAGAGAGAGAGGGAGAGAGAGAGAGAGAAAGTTTTGCTCCCTAGCTGTCGTTGTCGCTCTCCCGCTGCTGGCGATCGAGTAATCGGATCGGGGAATCCCCCGCGTCTATATATAAGTACATATAGATTGTCGCCCGTGGCGCCAGCTGCATCGACGTGGACACCGACTGTACTACAGTAGCTCGAGCGCACATTTATTCACGCCTTGCTGGCCGCATACTTGTATACATATGTGTGTATTTATGTATATATGTGTATATATATACACACATATATGTATGTGTGTGTGTGTGTGGGTGTGGGTGTATGTGTGAGTGTGGTGTGTGTACACATGTGTATGTATGCTTGTGTATACGTTCGTGTAATATCGACCATACACTGCAGCTTTCTAGGTCATTCGCATTCGTCGATCTATATGTTGAGCCGTGTACATTGTGTGGGTGTGCGTATTATATATACATGTACATATATATATATATATATATATATATATATATATATAACGTAGTTACTTGCAACACCTGTCAAAAGTGCATTACTCGTCGACGAAGATTGAGAATAGCTGAAAAAATTGTCCCGTAATTTGGTTTCTCACGATTTTACGCTGTAATGTATTTTCACTACGGATTAACGACCAAATGGCGATTTTTTTAAGTGACAACGATGTATCGATAAAATGACGATCGGATGCTTTTACCGTAGCGAATGTGTGACAACGCGGGTGGTAAAAAAGAGATAAAGTGGCATTTCCCTAAGACGAAAATCTTACCGAACCCCGGTTTAGGCCTTAGATATCGTGAAAAAATGGATCCTTTTGTTTATTGGCTTAAATGCTTAATAAACATTCCAGGATTGTTATGGTTGATGTGTACGAACATCTCAATAATGATATGGTTCAAAGAAACGCGGTTTTGAAACTTTCAACGCACTGGGGTTGAAACCATGTTTGAAAATCGGGCGGACTCGTAGCTCCTACAATTTTCAACCGATTGACTTCAAATTTCAACTGTAGATTTTTTGATAGATTTTCTGGCGAAGTACACACGATTTTTAAGATTGATTAACAATTACGGTTTTTCTAAACGAATTTAGGTAATTTTTGTTGGTAAAAAAATGCGACTTTTTTTCAAAGTGGTGCCAAATTTGCAAAAACCGATATTCTGTAATAATCGTGTATACTTCGCTAGCAAAAGTCATGTAGATTACGTAAAGTTTTTTTTGGTTCCAGGTGTCCATGTGCGTCTCCAACGAGTCCGCCTGTAAGGGCCTCAAAAATAGGGGTTCCCTTCCTACCAGCCACTAGGCTGCCATTTTATATTTTTTGGAAAATAAAAAAATAATTTGAGTACCTATAGATATGTAAAATAAACCCTGCAGACCTCATTTAGATTGCTTTATTAGTATTTTTTTTAATTTTAAAGAAGGCTGGTTTTGCGATCATCCAAAGGTATATAAGGCCTTAAGGTCGCATTGACGTATTCATTAATTTCGAATGAATAAATAAGTGCCGCATCGCTGTAACGTAAGCCGATCACTAAGGAACATCGAAACGATGTTAAAAAAATATGCTGAGCGTTCGAGATAAAATAAGAGGGTTGAATAATTGTTAGTTAGGAATGCAAGAGGAGCAGAATTGACTAGTAAATGTTTCAACATGAATAGCAAAGATGACGCTGTCGTATTTTGAAAATCCTACGTCGCGTGGGTTGACGTCGGAAGAAGATCGATCGATGGTAGGTGTGAATTGTGCAATATTCAAAGTTAATTTGGCGAGTTTCGTCGGGCCGTAAGGGAAGAGCTTCGGTGATGCTTTTCTCGTCATATACAGGGTGTCCCTCTTATCTCTCTCACCCGAAATAACTCGGTAATTATCGACGTAGCAAAAAAATGTTCCCGACAAAAGTTGTACGGTGTAAAGGGGGCCATCAAATGCGACCAATTTTTTTTTTATTTCGCTGGAGGCGCTGACGCACGGTAAAGATCACCTCCACTTTTTTTTAATGGAATAGTTTATTTGTCAACCATCTTGTGGAGCACCTCAAGCCGCGTAAACAAATATTAGGGGGTAAAAGTCGTTCAAGGTCAGTATCTAGATTTGTATTTCATTTTAATAGGTGACCTTGAATGACCTGGAACGATTTTGACTCCCCAATGTTTTTTATGCGGCTCGAGGTGCTCCACAAGATGATTGAAAAAAAATGTACCATTCCATTTGAAAAAGTGGAGGTTACCTTCACTGTGCGTCAGCGCCTCCACCGAACAAAAAAAAAGATTGGTCGCATTTGATGGCCCTCTTCACACTGTACAACTTTTGTCTGGAACATTTTTTGTGACGTCGATAATTACCGAGTTATTTCGGGTGGCAGAGATAAGAGGGACACCCTATATTTTAGTTATCCATAAGTATCAGGCATGTATGGGTATATAGGCATATTAATATAAATAAGAGGGGAAGAGACATTTCGAACCCGTTAATATATATTTAATGTAGGCTATCAGAACATTGGTATGCTTTTAGAACGAAACTTGAAATATTTTTAAGGGGTCTGCATAAGCTTGAACTTTAAAAAAATGATCGCTTAGTTTTACAGCCTGGGCCCTTTATTTTTATTTGTAACGAAGATTTTGTAAAACTTTAAAGAAGTCACCAAGCCATAATTTTTGGGAAGTTCTAGATCTGTGATTTGCGCATTTTTCATTTGCGTTTTTCGCGAAATTATATCTCAAAATGTATCGATCCGATTCACTTCAAATTAGAACGGAGCATAGTTTATAACATTTTCCATCGTATGACAGGATGTTTTTTTAATATGTTCGTCCATTTGTTGATAACAAATTATTGAAGTTTGTTATTCTTTCGAAAATCGAACTTTTTTTCTAAAGCTTTCCCAATTCGTATTTTTTTTAAATTAAAAAAAGGATCCGTTTATACGAAATTTTCCTATTATATGAAAAGTACATTTATTTATATTTTATTTCAGATCACTCTAGTTGCCAGATCCACCTACACGAATTGGCCACGAAGTAACGGCGGCACTTTGTTTAAATAATAATAACTTCATGGTTTATTAATATTTATCAATAAGAAAAAAACTTAAACTTGCTAAGATTGTGTATTCATTGTGCGGAAAATTCCGATCTCGTCATTCAAATAATCAGAAAAAAATCGCTTATGCAGACCGGTTAATATCTAAAATGTGGGCTATCAAAACATTCTGCCGCTTTGAGGACGATTACTAGAGGGGAAATCTCTTTAGACGCCTGAAAATGAGTAATTTTTCATGATTTTTTTAAAAGTGATAACATAATCTCTTTATTTTTAAATTTTGACATCATCTCCTTACAACTTCCATGTGTTGAAAAAAATTATTTTCCAAACAAAACAAAATGGTGGCTTTGCAAGGTATTGGGAGGTTTCTCACTACAACATTATTGGAAGGATAACCTAAAGTTTTGACGTTATCGCATAAATAAATTACCTTTTTAGGGTAAAAATTGTCGAGAAAATGTTCAAAAATATGAACATTTGATTACAGAGCCTACTTAATTTTGAATTTTATACTTTTAAAATATATTTATAGGTATATCCTTCCAATAATGTTATAGTGAGAAACCTTCCAAAATTTCAGCCAGATCGATCAATAACTTTTTGAGCTATAACATGAGCAGTTTTTCAAACGACGCCTAAAGGAATACCTCATAACGCCGTCATTTGTTGTTTTAAAAAATCAACATTTGTAAGTTGTAATAAGCTAATGTCAAAATTGAAAAATTATGCACTTATTTTATCACCTTTAAAAAAATTCATAAAAAATGACTCATTTTCGGACGTCTGAAGGGATTTCCCCCCTTAAAGTGTTTTCGAAGGAACCGACCCATGAACTTGGGGATAGGCCGGTGCGTAAAACGAATTTTTTCATAAATATGGTTCCATTCATCTAAAAGGGACGTCGAACCCATTGGCATTTCCATAATATTGAGTATGTAGACAACAGTCTACTGTGGGAACTGTCCTCGAAGACGAATGTCCTCAAAATCAGCTTTTCCCCATGTATTTATATCTATACACGTAAGGCGAAGTCCTAGCCTCCCACTATCGATGTACAGGTATGTGCTCCGCTATGGTCCATATATGTACTGTACCACGAGATATCGAGCTCCAGGTCTACGCCCAGGTTAATTGGGTTAGTCGGGTTACTCTGGTTACTTGGCTAGGCAAACTTCGTTAACGGAACGAGCCCTTATTTCATCGCATACCCTCTCTCTCTCTCTTTCTCCCCCCCCCCCTCTCTCTGAGTTTCAACATCGAACGGATTTTGTCCGAGAACGTTTCCCTGTACATTTACCTATACTACTGAAATGTACGAGACAGTGAGTGTCCATCGAAGAGCGCTTGAGAGAAGAGTGAAACGAGCACGTGTTGAGAACATCGCCAGGCGCAGGCTAAATCAATTATATCCTTCCCAGTTTTCGCGATTATCGTTACACTATCTCTCTCTCCCTCCCTCCTCCCCTCTCTCTCTTTTCCCCTTGCCGATGACGATTCAATTAGACCCACTGGGGCAAAAGGACGAAGGATTAGTGACGGATGAGAGGAGAACACGAGAGCAGAGATGGATGAGAATTGAAATTGAAATTATATACGAAATCGTTCAGGTTTGACGGATAATAACCTTTTTTTATCGCCGTGTATTATATACGTTTTTTTTTCTCTGCAAAACGAAACTCTCTTGAGTAAGCAACAGCCTCGAGCCATAAAACGCGGCCATAAAATGGCCTTTGACATTCAGGGTAACTTTGACAGTTTTTGGGGCTACTTTAAGGGAGGGCACCACGGTAACTGCCCATTTTCGACCGTTTTCTTTGAATTTTTTTTTAGCTTTATATAGGTTTATATAGCTTTTAGGTTGAATAAGGTATATATTGAAGTATGTAAAAAAACTGTTTTTCAGCCAACCAACTCTCCGTGGCACGCAGTAGAACTGTCGTAAATTTAGTCCCGGAACTAAGAGTGAAATATTTTCGGTGATTATATTATTTCTATCAGTCAAGTACAGGGGGAATTAAAAAATAATGAAAAGAAAAATAGAGACGAGTTTGAAAAAAAGTTCGGTTTTTCGACCATAATTTTAATCTCATAAGTGATATATTTTTTACAATTTTCGATTCATCGAAAAAAGCGCTCGTACTTGACTGTTAAAGCAATCTAAGAAGCTACAGTTGAAATTTCAAGTCGATTGGACGACAATTGTTCGAGTTCTGCTGCCATAATAACAATGACAATTTGGTTATAGAAAAATCGTTGTTTTTCATTTAATTCCATGTATGATGCATAAAATAATAATTTTTTTATTAAAATGATTGCACAGTAACCGTTAATGTTTGACATAAGTTGCATTCCGATGCCCTGTCAAAGAAGCCCCACACACGGGGCCACTTTGACACATTAAAAGATGTATATATCAAATTGTGAGGGGGTGGTGGAGCTTGACTTTCTTATTTGATAGCCAAAGGACACACAGTTCTATTAGAGCAAGAAAAGTTGGTATCTAGGATGTTAAAAAAAAGTTACCTGCAAAAAACTTCCACACCCTGTTCAAAGTAGCCCCGTTTTACGGATCTTTTCATTCCTGAATTATTATTTCCGGTAACCCCCTTTGCCAATATGGTCTAAATAATACCGTATTATTCCAGGCGAAATCCAATAGATCCAAGAATATTGTTTTACATAAATGTGACAATTATATTCCGTCGAGCCTAATTTTTTAATTGTGAAAAAAACAACAAGTTACTACGCTTTGAAGTAGAAACATTTTTTTCACTTCAAATTTCGGGCTCTAAATGTTCCCAAAAAATGTGCCAAATTAAAAATGGCTCGATAGGTTTCAAAGAATTTATTGCCGGAGGTGAAAAACTGCACCAAAAAATATTAAAATTGTCCAAGTAATCGTGCAGGACGTCTCGAAAAATGTAGTTCCGACAAAAATGCGTTTAAGGGGTCACGATACTGTGAAAATATCGAATCGCAGATTGAAGATGAACTTATGATTACAACCATAGAACTGCTAGTAAAACTTTAAACGGGTTTTTTTCGAAACTATGTTTATCAAAACGGTGTACACGATTTTTCGGAATCTAATGGCCATTAGATGTCGAGATCCAATAAATGGATTGGAATGGACCGAATCCTCGGAATCCAATAAATGGATCCAATGAATGTACTTGAAATTTGGTGCACTTATTCAGCGTAATAGTAGTTTAGTCTCGACTGACAAATTTCTTCTTAACATTTATTTTCGTTAGTTATTAACAATAATGACATTTTACCTTGGAAAATCGAGAAAAAAAATCCAAAAATTGTTTTATGATTGAAATACGATTCAAAAAAGCTCGGTCAAGTCTTATCCAATAGGTATTATCTATTTTAAGAAAAAAGAACTCGTTTTTTTGTTTCACATCAACCGGGAGGCCAAAATTAATAATAAAATGAAGGGATCTTCTCACTTTAGATGCTAAAAAGGCTATTTTCATGAATTTTTTTGATAGGTTTATATTATAGATATTGATATAAAAGTTGTTACTCTTAATAAATACACTTTCGAAATAGATTAAAAAAAAAATTCATGTATTTATGACACCCAAACAAACTTCAAACGCGTTTTTCTCGAAACAACGTTTTTCGACGGCTTGTTCCGATGATGAACCGATCCTTATGAAATTTCAACCATATATTTTTTACAACTATAGCTATAGCGCATATCAACGATTTTTTAAAATGTTGTTTTTCACTTTTTTGTTGCCTAAAACGGTGAACAAACACGTTCTTTTTTTTTTAATGTCCGCGTTTTTTTTTCGCATATATCATAAATCGTATGATATGTGCTATAGCCATTAACATACTGAATCTAAAACCGTTTGATTTTTTTGTTTCGGATGATCCATCTCCGAGATTTCATCAACAGCGCAGACCTACCATTTTTTAAGACTTTTTTTTAGCTACTATTTTCGTCTATAAATCGTGACTTAAACAAATATTTTTTTTATATATATTTCGAAAGTGTATTTATTAAGTGTAACAACTTTCATATCAATATCTATAATATAAACCTATCAAAAAAAATTCATGAAAATAGCCTTTTTCAGCGTCTAAACTGAGAAGACCACTTAAGTACACCGTTGAGCCCCTCACATTCAAAGGTCCTTCACGAGATTGTTAATAACTTCGTTAATTATTAATGTTTGTAAAAATTAAATTTGGTACACAACTTTGTCCATGTACGTACAGATAAAAATGTTCAAATGATTTTTTAATAATCTTACTTATCCCTTCAAATTTTTTTTAATGGCCCTGATTTTTTCGTCGTTACAGTAGCCTTAATTGACATTTCGAAGTGATCTTTTTTTGCACCGTTACCCTGTGCCCTCGTGGAAATACGATACGCTGATGCATTAAAAAAGGGTAACTGTGTAGGCGCCCGTCCGCGTAATCTCTCAGAAATAGTCGAGTGACACAAGAGTAGGGCAAAAGTGCTTAAGTGTGAAGGGATCGTAAAAGTCCGAAAGGGTATACGGAATAACATTGAAATTAACGATATATGAGGAATTTTAAAATAAGAAAATATTCCATAAAATATAAAAATAAAAATGCTCCATAAAATATTTTGAAAACTCCATAAAACTCCATAAAAATATAAAAAATAAAAGATACTCCATTTTTGACAATGCAACAATTATTTATGGGTCGACGAAAATGCAATTTCTTTCCAGCCATAATTCATCGACCAGATGCATAAATTCTGTTTTTTTTGTTGTCCAATATATTAGGCACTGCATTGTAATTAGTTGAATCGACGCGCCGCTGTGACGTGGCTTTACTTCGGTCAATAAATTATGTAGCTCGAGCGCGGTCTGGCACGCAGTGCACACGCTGTGCGATACGCCCATGCATGGCAGACATCTGATTAATCGGTTAATAATTGAATAATAATTTCCCTTATACCCACGTAATCCAAATAGCCCTGTATCGTCACTAAAAAGTATGGACGTTCACGGAATTCATTTTCCCTCTGCTTTTTCGTTTATTTGCTCCGCAACTTGTATTCCATTTTTGTATTTCGCGAAGTCCATTTTTCGTGGTTGAAAAAATAGCGACGACGTTCAGTCGCTTATCGAATTATTCGCGGTCGAATTAATGCTCATCCGTTTTAATGCGTCTCGAAGTAGGTCAGGCTTCGATACGTTTCTAGCGAGCTTCCTCGCATTTTTCATACGAGTTGGCCGGGAAAAATGTCGAGCCTTATTTTTTTTTCCGATTTCGAAAACGAATAATGTGATACATTTTTCTTCCAGCCGATGAGTTAAAACTGGTGATGTCTAGATATTTTACAAATTGTGAAGCATAGCATAAAGTGATATTATGCACGTGTAGAATAAAGGGGGGAGATACCTTTAGGCGAGGACATTTTTTGGTGAGTTTTATTACTTTTTTTTAAAGGAAAGATTTCTTTACCATTTTTCAGACTTAGGGCATGTTTTATTACTACTTTTGGCTGTTACGTGGTTTAAAAACAATTAATCTTTGAAAATGGCGGACGTATGGCACGGTCTTCTAAACTGCATTTTACGAACTTTTATTCAACTTGACTTTCTGTGAAGTGAAAACGGCAAATTGATATTCCACCCATTTTCCGACTACTTTGAGCTCTGAAATTTTGCAAACCTGCATCTAAAAGGTGACAATGGATGATTCAACTTAAGAGGGAATGACACCTCATCGCGGTCGGTATGGTAGAACAATTATAGATTCCCAAAAATCTCTGAAACGGCTCTTCAGATCCCGTCGAAACTTTGCCAAACGACGTCAAATAGATAGACGAACAGCTGTCTTCCCCTCAAATTTTCTGAATTTGAGAAAAAAAAACTAGATTGGCTTATCATAAGCCAATCTACATTTACCATGTTACGATTTTTTTCCATATTGAAATACGCGTGCTCAAACATTCTTGTAGCAAAATCCTCTTTTGACTAGCTACTGTACACGTATTGCCCTGAGTGAAATCTTAAAAATAAACGGAGACAAAAAATAAAAGCACTGCATTAGCAGAAACTATGGAGATAGAAGCGAGTATCCGATCGGACGGGGAGGGTTACTCTTCCCCAGTTGTGCCAGCGTCCGATAAGAGACCGGATCCGCGGTATAGTAGAAACTCCGCTAGATAAATCAATTGGGACCTGGACCAGTAGTCGAATCGGCGGATTTTCGGGAGAAACAATGTTCTATAGCAAAAAAATATAAGAATTCGATGACGTTGAAGTTTCCATCGTTGGAACGCTACGAAAATTAATTCTTTTTGAGGGCTTACTTTTTTTGCCGATTCAGGCAGTAAAAATGTTGCCAATGGTTTCACGTATTCTTATTAGAAATGTACTTTTTTTTATCGGCGGAAAAATGTTTTCTAGGGAGGAAACGAACCCTCAAAGAAAGGTATGTGACCGTTTAATTTAATTTATTTTCAATATTTTCTATAGTGGATTTTTCGTCGTTTTGTATTAGAAGAATTTTGGTTTTTGTTTTATTCTGATCAGTGGACTGCTTTTGAGTGAAACTGCGAAACCACCCTTCGACGCGCCTTCCTTCGAGGGGTGGTTTCCCCCGTAACCCCTTCAAACCCGTTTTTCCGCAGTTAAAAAACTCCGTCGTTTTTTCAAAATTTTATAAAAAAATCCCTAAGTAATCCCATAGCTAATAATATATACATTATAATTTGTTTTCGTTTTTGTTCCAGGTCTTATACTTTACGAGAAAACCGTCCTCCCGTGAAGCTATTTGTAAAAAACATGTTTTTCAAGATGGGCTCTGTCGCCGCCATTTTGTATGAAAATTATAATACATTTTTTTTGTGCTTTAATATGTTTTAAATAAACCCTTCTAAAAGAAATCCTATTCTTTTTTTTTATACTCCCAAAATAAATTGTCAAAGCTAGGCCTTATTTTCTGCCGCTAGAGTGGTGACATCCTTCAACCCTTTGAAGCATACATTTTTCTTTACGTGCACGTGTTTTTTGCACTTTCGTTATTGATGACACCCGCTACGTGAAAAATAAAAATTTGATAGATATGTTTTAGTAGTTATTGAAGTTCTAGGAACCTTGAAACGCATTTACAACCGGCATATGTAATTAGAAAACACTTTTAAAACGTCAAAATCTGAATTGAATTAAGTGTAACACCAGTGTTACACTATGCCACCAAGGGTGAATGATGTTTCTTGTGAGAGAGTTGTTAGAGGCTCCATGTTAGCCCTATTGCTAAATGATTTATCTAGAGTTGCTAAAGTTCGAGAAAAAACTGAATTCCGCAAAAATGAACATCCTAGTACAGTGATAATTCGAATTCAGTATTTGTTTTACCTATTAAATTTTTACTCGACGTTACATCCCAAAAATTCAAAATAGCGGATTGAAATGTCGATCTAATAACTATTCAGATCGAATTTTCATATGCCTTTGTCTACTTCGGACATGTAACGTGGGATTGAGATTTGGTACCGGCAAAACCTCAAAATACGTATCGTTGTACGAGACATAGTTCATCATTTCATGTCCAATTGCGAATAAAAAATATTTACACCTCGAAAACTCGACGACCCTCAAGGGTTCGAACAATAGAACGTCTGGATAGAGCCAGTGATCTTGCGAAGGAACGGGAATCTACTGTTATAGCAATAAAACGTCAAGAATGAACATGTGCTACTCCGATTTAGCTATGGGCGGCTGTGTAATATAAAACCAGGCAAATCTCGATGCACGTCACCAGTCGTTCGTCAGTGGCCCAAGTGCGAAGCGAGAAAAACACCGCATTTTGCTGTTCTCGTAAAAAAAAAACAATAAAAAATTGGCAAATAAATAAAACAAAAATGAGCCACCACAATTGCTTCGTAAATTTGTTAATTCTCCTGGTAATCGTAATCCTCGGTTCTGGTGAGCCTCGTTGAAAAACTATTTTTTTCCATCGGAACGAGCAGGAAAATGATAAGCCTTTCAAAACTTTTCGAAATAAACAAAAAAAAATATTATACATGCACTATTTACGAATTTTATTAGTCTTTTTGCTCCTTAGAGGAAGCCTCGTATAGGTGATTTTTTTTTTCGAAATTTAAAAGGTCATATATCTAGAACATTGCAAACGTTGAAACATCCCCATACGATCCAGCAGCACTCTTTTCTTTTAGATACTCAAAGTAGAAATTTTCGTTTTGGGCTCTTCGTTTTTGCTGCTCGATTTATGCACGATTGAAAAAAAATTGTTTTCATGTCTGTTTTTCCTTCTTTTCTTCGTTTCGATTTTCTCAGACGCGAGAGCGCCGCAAAAGTTGTTGAGCAGCGAAAGTGTCCGAGGGGGTGAATTGAAGTATCAGGTTTCGTTGAAGATACGTAATTATAATCAGTGTGGTGGGGCATTGATAAGTGAGAGACACGTGCTGACGGCGGCGCACTGTTTCGTCGGTCGTCTCGATCCTCCTTACACGAATGGCCTCGTCCTCGTGACCGGTGCGACCAGCCTCAATTCCGGTGGTGAACATCATTACGTGAAATACGTCAAGCTTCACCCCGAATACGTCAAGGGTAACGGTACGAATCGTTGGCGTCACGACATCGCCGTTGTCACGGTAAGGCGAGACGTAGTCTCGATTCATCCTCGTTCCGGTAACCTCTCGCGATTATTATCGTTATTATTACCGTGTTAAATTAATTTTCAACTGGAATGCGCTACTTTTCTACTTTTTTCATTCAGACCTTAGGCCACAGTAACGAGTATAAAATCATGTGGGAATTTAAGATTTTTTTCGTATGAAAAAGTGATTTACTCATAAAATTAATTACACACCTATTTAGTATGGATATCAAGCCGTTAGAAGATATATATATATATATATATATATATATATATATATATATATATATATATATATTTTCGATGTACAAAATGGCCGACTACTCGAAACTTCTCGAAACAGCTTTTTTCCAATTGGCCCGACAAATAACTTCAACAATTTTCACTCGATTTACGTCAAATGTAAAAGTTATGTTCCTAATAGCATTTCGCAGAGAAGTACGTACGGAATTTCTGGTTAATGGAAAACTTTTCATTTTATGAGCAGTTTATGAGCAGTTATAACGGAATTTTTCACTGAAAATTCATTTCTTAAGTTCGAATACCTACAACTTTTGAATAAATAATATTTTTTCAATTCCGTACGTACTTCTAATGTAGATTGACGAGAATTTTTGCTTTTTGTTCTAGGTAAAAAATTGTGGATGCTAAATGTCACGCCGCGGAGCGCCTAAAAAAAAGATAGTAAAAGAAAATTTTAGTAGTCGGCCATTTTGTACATCAAAAAAAATATATATATATTTTCTAACAGCTTGATATTTATACTAAATAGATGTGTAATCAATTTTATGAGTGAATCACTTTTTCGTACGGAAAAAATGGTTAAATTCGCACATGATTATATACCCGTTACTGTGGCCTAAGGCCTTAAAATCGCTATTATTGTTACGACTATAATTTACTGCTGTTATAAATCATTATTAAAGATTTTTATTGCGATACATAATTAGTATAGCTTTTCATTATGAATAACAATTATTATTATTATTACTGATATAATGGAAAATTGTATTATTTCTTTGTTTGAAGTTGAACACGGTTGTCCTTTCTCATCGTAATAATTATCGAGGTTCACTACTTTTAAATGTTATTTTGAGTATTCTTTTTATAGTCATGAATTTTATTATTGCATTGCAAAAACAAATGTGATGTTTTAACACACTTTAGGTGTTTAAATTACCGTTGACACTTTTTACACGTTTTAACGTGTGTGAAAAATAACAGTGTAAAAATAGCACGGATAGATGCGTTCAAACAACTCACTAACGTGTGTTATTTTCTTACACACGTTGAAACGTGTAAAAAGTGTCCACAGCCATTTACACACTCAAGTTTGCAGTACTGCATTTACATGAGATGCGTCGGAAGAGTAAATTGAATAACAAAAGCATTTTATCGTCAAAATATACGCATTTATTGAACTGAACTCAACAGTACTTATATATTACTCTGTAGTATGTATGAGAGGTGTCACTGTGTTTCTTGTCTTCGCATAGGCTAGGATCTCATACAGCTTCACGATGACGTCCGCTTTTTGGTAGCCGCTGATGGTCTCGAAATAAAAATATCTCGTTAATGATTCAATGCAGCTATCGAGGTTTTGGAAAATAGTTTCCAATTTCAGGTCCTTCCACGTGACAAACTCAAAAATGATCTATAAATGAAACAAAAAGTTAAGACCAAATGTGGTCTTCAATTAACCGGTTAATCAATCGATGTCAAATCAACTAATGAGCTTCGCGTGATGCCGTAACCAAGGTGATTTTGCAAACGTATGATCAATAACTCGCAATTAACACACTTAAACTGTGTTGCTTTTTCCCCGTGTTATTTTTCCTCGTGTGTTGTTTAGTGAAATGTGTGTAAATATGCGTCTTGTATGTTGATTCTTCATGCTTCGTGTGTGTTCGAATAAGCGTGTTATTGATAAGGGCAGCTACGAAGGTGTGTAATAATTTAAGGGGAGATATACACCTACGAGCCGGAAAAAGGTCATTTTTGTGAATTTTTTCAAGGAAAACTATTTGAAATTTCGGATTGGGGTTTTGATTATCTAAAAGTATATACATTCAAAAATATGTTGTTTTCTTTATTTAAAAATATCAAAAATATACAAGGCTATTGTATGATCCTTGGAGCGTTGTAAAAAAAAATGCGTATACGGTACACTGGCGTTTCTTCAAAAATCATCTGAAAAAAAAAACAAAAAAGATTATTCAATTAGATACTATAATCTAGTACTTGTCATAGCCGATTTTGAAAATATCGATTTATGACAAAATGGCGGACGTTTGAACATAAATAGTGATTTTTCGGCCAAAAATCACTATTTAGATTAATGAACGGAAAAAAAATCCTATGACAAGTACTAAATAAGGGGGCGTCCATTAATTACGTGAGGCGTTAAGGGGGGGAGGGGATCGAGCGAAATCTCATCCAATCTCACGTGGGGGAGAGGGGGGCTTCGGCAAATATCACGTAATTTTAGTAATTTTAGTAATTTTAGTAATTTTAGTAATTTTAGTAATTTTAGTAATTTTAGTAATTTTAGCAATTTTAGTAATTTTAATAATTTTAGTAAGCACGTAATTTTTATCACGTAGGGAGAGTCTCCCTACTACTTTACATGGTGGAGTAAATGGTGCTACAACCGCAGTTACTTGTACTACAATTTATTTTCCGTGAACGTATGCATTCTGAAAAATCTCACGTGAGATTAGACCGGGGGGGGGGGGTCAAGCAAAATCTCACGACATCTCACCAGGGCGAGAGGGGGGGTCGAAAAAATCGCCAAAATCATCTCACGTAGTTAATGGATGCCCCCTAATGGTGTATAGAATAACCACAAAAAACCTCAAGGCAATTGCTTCATTGGTTTTCGAGAAATTTTGGGTACCGATTTGAAAAACGTGGTGTTGAGAAAAACGCGTTTGAAAATTTGAGAATGAATGAATCATGAAATTTGTCAACTTACATGGAATCATCGATACCAGGCCCATCGTGTAGGTCTTCTACGGTCGACGGAATGTTCATAGCTTCTAAATCGATATTTTTCGACCATCTAAGTGTATATCTCCCCTTAACGCGTAAAAATTGCACACTCGCGTTTCAATAATATATTGTTCTCGGCTAACAATATATCTTTCGAATGAAAAGAATCTTTTAATTTGATCATGTTACTAAAGTCAATGGCGTTTTATTTGGACTAACAAATCCGATTATTTACGACAACAATTTTACAATTGAATCAACGAAATTTCATTCAATAACACCAATGATATTGGATCAATGATTTATTTTTCTCAGTGAGTGTAGTCGCTTTTTGTATGTGCTTACGAGTACCCATGATTTGTATTTTTTCACTTTTTTGAAATGCACTGTTGGATCGCATCCGCAAGAGGGCACAGGGAAACTGCAGGAAACTTGTATTTGTACCGGCGGCCATTTTTCACTGAGTTTCAGTTGTGTCACAATCGAAAGCTCAGTGTAACTGGCGCCGATCCAGTAAACGAAGCGCAAGCCAGTGCGCGGCTTAGCGGTCATCCATTCAAATACTGGCTCAGGCTGACGCTGCTTAACACGGGAGATGGGCAAAGCCGTACACCTGGCGCGCGTCCAGCACTGTCAGGCATTTTTTTTTTAATTAAAATATATTATTCGTCTACCGTTTATCTACATGGAGTATTATTATGTATGTACTCAAAGCTCGTGACACCGGCGGTTAAGAACGAATTTCAAGCACCCGTGGCGCTGCCGTCGAGCGATACGAGGGCCAATGGGACGGGGATTGTTAGCGGCTGGGGGCAACTGCAACGAGGCCGGAACGCCCAGTATCCGAACGAACTACAAAAGAGAAACGTCACGATTCTCACGCAGGCCGACTGTAATTCGCGTAATCCCATTCTCGATACGCAGATATGCGGTTTTGACGGAAACAACACCGGATTTTGCCACGTACGTTGACAAGAATAATCGATTTTTTAAAACATTTATGCTTCTGAACAGGGTGGTTGGCGCATGGACCGATTAATTTTTGGGGGTATTGGGGGTAAAAAAATTTGCTATTTTTTTCACCCTTCAACCCTTAAGTGTCACGGTAATTGGGATATTTTTTTCGCTTTGTTTACTTACTCGAAATTTCGCCTTTATATCGTCATAACTTTTTCGTTCGTGGTTGTAATAGCACGCAACAACTTTGGTTGTATTCTGCAATGTATGTTTATTCCTAGACGAGGCAGTCATTAAAAAAACGAAAAAAATCATATCTTGATTACGTGGCGCTTAGGAAGTAGGGTCTAAGGGTGAAAAAGGTAGCAAATGACCCCTCAATTCCCCAAAAAATTGTGTTGTTCCATGCGCCAAACACCCTGTATAGAAACATAAATGTTAAAAAAGGCTCTTCACCCGCCTGTACCATAGAGTATTATGATTGCGGATTATAGAATGAAATTAAAATTCGTGCGCAATAAATAATTTCGGTATAACATACACCGTAATAATAACCACACATTCGTTGAATATTGATACTTAATATGATTGCGCAAACAAATTACTACGCAAGCCTACTTTATGTGTGTTCCAATGCACACTTGGCAGTTTTTTACAATTTTTTTTTTCAAAATTATTTTCTCGTCACGAATTGTGCAGTCGAATGAGAGTTTCTCTACGAAAATGTTCAAACGACCCTATTTCAATGTTGAAAGAATCCTAATATGATAAAGTATAATTTTATATGTGCATGAAATTACGATGCTGAAGTTTGCATAGTTGGACTGCAACGAATTTAATTTCTTCTGACAGATTTCCCCTACAAAAGTCCTTCAACCAATTTTTAAGATATTTATTCAGCAATCTACATGATAAATCTATTTTTTTAAATCGCCTGTTATAATAAAAAAATAAAAATAAAATGTAAAACAGAATTTTCGTTGCGTTCCAACGATGCAAACTTCAAGACCATATAAAATTACTCGATTCTATGTTTTATCAATTTGCGAAGTACTGAGACAGGATTACATTTGACTCACGGCAATTGACAGGGAGATAAATTAGACACGTGAACATAACTCGTTAAGGGGTTTTCTCACCTTAGACGCTAAAAAAGGCTTTTTCATGAATTTTTTGATAGGTTTATATTATAGATATTGATATGAAAGTTGTTACACTTCATAAATACACTTTCGAAATACATTCGAATTTTTTTAAATGTATTTATGTAACCCAAACAAACTTAAACGCATTTTTCTTAAAACGAGGTTTTTCTGAACCGATGCTTATTAAATTTTAACCACATATTCTTTACAACTATAGCTATAACGCATATCAAGGATTTTGTTAAATTCTTATATTTACTATTTTTTGCCAAAATCGGTAAAAAAACACGTTTTTTTCGAAAAATGTCCGCCATTTTATTATTTTTGCTTATCAAAAATCGTATGATATGCGCTATAGCCATTACCATACTGAATCTAAAACCGTTTGATTCTTTTTGTTTCGAATGATCCATCTCCGAGATTTCATGAACATCGCAGACCTACAATTTTTTTAGGACGTTTTTTTAGCTGCCATTTTCGTCTATAAATAGTGACATAAATAAATATATTTTTTAAAATCTATTTCGAAAGTGTATGTATTAAGTGTAATAATTTTTATATCAATATCTATAATATAAACCTATCAAAGAAAATCACGAAAATAGCCTTTTTTCGTCTAAAGTGAGAAGACCCCTTAACTATATCGAAGCGTAGTAAATTTGTGGTTACAATTTCACGATCGACTATAAATGTGCAAGCTATTTATTCTGGCCCGAATTCCACTGTTTCCAGGCTGTCATTCTCACATAACGACTTAGCATTGCTAATGAATCAAATCACAGGGTTATTGTCTTCGTTCAGAGTGCGTCCTGTTCTCACTGATTGGCCTCTGCTGTTAACTACAGAATTCTCATTGAAACATTTGGAAACTGTTTTTGCTCTCTCTAATATCACCCCAATCCTCGAAATCTCTGGAACGGGTAACACTTTTTGAAGCAAATTCTTCATTTTAATTACCGTCACATAGACACTATACATATTCTAACTGAAAAAATGTTTGAACTTTTTCTGCAAATCAAAGTCTACGGGAAGCTAGACTGTACGCCGATTCGCAATTCCCGCGGCAACCTTGCTGTAACACTCTGCCACAGCTCCGTCATTTTGAAGACGAATTAATGTAAAAAAATTGTTTTGTATACTTAAATATACTATTAAAGTATACCTAAAGTTTGATAATTGTAGAATGACTATTTCTTAGTTTAAAAAATCCCTCAATATTGCTTATTTTTATCCTGTCTAAATGTATATCCCGCCTTAATCAGTCATCCGGCTCTCAACATTTCCGTATACGTGTCTTCATTTTTTTTATTTCCCTTCAATTATTTTTTTTATTAATCTTTCTCAGGGTGACAGCGGTGGTCCCCTCGTTTATAACAACGAGGTCATTGGTGTCGTCTCGTTCGCCGTACTCTGCGGAATTGGTTATCCGGATGTGTACACCAGAGTCTGGTCATACAGGAACTTTATTGCCGATGCGATGAGGCGCCAGTAAAATACAACAGGAATAATAATAATAATGATAACAATATTAGTAAAAGTCGAATCAATTCGCTATAATTAATGGAGGAGGCAATAAAAAAGTGACGACAAAATATGATAAAATACTCGAGCCGAGCACCTACTATGCAATGGATTCTTAATTTGAAAACGAGTCATTTATGTATGCGCATATATTTTCTCGACATAAAAAAAAACTGTAGGGTCCGTCTGTTTGTTCATTTGTAACTCGAGGACTGACTGCTGCAAGGATTTCGATGAATCTTTATCGCATTGAAGCTTGTATCGTTAATACGCAACGATTGAGTTTTCCATTTCTTTATTTTTATTACCTATTTTCCAAAAGTTTGTTTGGAAATCGAGATGGCAAATCTCTAATGAGGATAAGTGAAAAAAGTAGAAACGATTTTCATAAATTCGGCTGAAAAAAAATATTTCGGTAATGGCCGTTGCGTTACAGTTATGCAAAGTTCATGAATCTTCTGCAGAAATACAGCTCGTAGTTTGTAATAAGATTTAGGCAAATGGGCGTTGCGCTATATAGTTAATTACAATAATAATAAACAAACGTAACAAAGATCACATTAAACATAACAAACGAGCACAAACAAACAAATGAACAAGAAATCAAAGAAAACAAACGTTGACGAATATTCATGATTTCTGTGTAATTTTTCAATTTTCATAAATGGTCTTTGCAGTTCATATTTTAAATGAGCAATATACATCAAGAATGCAAAAAAAACATTAAACAATATGCCAAATTAAGTAATTAACAAAAATGTACAAACAATGAGACATGCTTTGTCTGTAAATCTGTAAATCTCTATCATACCTACATACAATAAAGCTGTAAGGGGTGCTTTGTAGTAGTAGTAGTAGTTTATGGTATTGAAGTTTCCATCGTTGGGATGCAACGGAATGAAATTTTTTTCGTATTGCCCAATTTTGGTCGACGACATTAAAGCTACAAAAATCATTGAAACATTTTTCAACGTCCTTTTTAGGGATCCATAACCTAAACGAGGAGACAGAGTTTAGATGGTTCAAAAAATTACGAAATAAAAAAGTATAGAAGAATTTTCGTTGCATTCCAACGTTGCCAACTTCAGCACCATTAGTAGTTTATTCCACATGGTGTAAAGCCCTTGCGGGCTTTCACACCTCCCATATCTTCTTCGGTTCCTTTTTACATAATAATGTTTTTACGACGGTCCACCAGTGCTTTTGCTTCCCTTCACTTTCAATGGTTCTGTAGTGTAGTCTCCCCGCCCTCGTTCTTCTACCCTCTCCCTTGCTAGCTTCTCGACCCGTCTCACTACCGCACACATTTCTTCAACTACTTCCTTCCCTTCTTGTGCCCTGATCCACCCTCTAACAAGGAACATCCCTCAGGTGACACTCTTCGATTTTGTTGAAATTTGGATATGTTATAAAGCACCGAAAAGTAAGCGATACGTATTTTTTTTGTCGGCGGAAAAACGGTTTTATCGTTCGATAACGTTATCGTTCTCATCTCCAATGTATAGTGCACAAAACACTGGGGGGGGGGGGGGTTAAAATTTCGAACTTTGAAAGCTCCGACGGTTTCAAATTCGGAATTTTAATATTCCGAAATTCAAGATTGGGCCGGGTTGAAATTCCGAATTTTGAAGGATCAGAACGTTCGAAACTCCGAAAGAATATCACCCCGAAAGATGAAAACTCTGAAAGAATTTTACATGAAAGACCAAAACTCCGAAAATCTGAACACTATCAAAATAATTCGGTTATGGAAATTATAAAAGTTTCAAATTTTTCGATAAAACGATAAATTATTTCAAAAATTTTTATTTATTAAGGGGTTAGGCCACTTTAGAGGCCGAAAAAATAGGCTTTTGGGGGATTTTTTTTCTTCAGTGAAACTACAAAATAATTGAGATTACAAAAAAGGGGGTTTATTATACATATCAGTGACTGTACAATTTTCTTGAAGCGATTAATTTCAAAACGGCTGCAGTGCAGCGTTTATGTCAAAACTGCATTTTTTAAGTTGGCCGGAAACATAACTCAAACAATTTTCAACCGATTCACTTGAAATGTTGAATATATCTTAAAAAATACATTGTCTATGGAAGTATGTAGGATTTTTTTTTATATTGAATAGTTCATTTGTTATTAACAATTATTTGACGATTTTTTAGGCAAATTTTTCACTTTCCAAATAATTGCCTAAAAAATCGTCAGATAAACGCTACACAGCGGCCATTTGGAAATGAATCGCTTCAAAAAAATTATTGTATACAGTCACCAATATGCATGATTAACACCCTTTTTTGTAATCTCGATTTATTTTGTAGTTTTTCTGAAAAAAAATTCCCCAAGAAGCCTATTTTCCGGCTTCCAGAGTGGCCTAAGGCCTTAAGGGGTTACCCCCATTTGCGATTTTGAAAAAATCGTTTTTTTTTTTTTGCATTTTTTTGAAGTATAAGTATCTGAGAATATCTCCTGAAAATTTCAAGTCGATCCGAACAAAATTGACTGAGATATGAGCGTTGAAAGAGAAGAATCTGCGTTGAAAGAGCGTTGAAAGAGAAGAATCTGCGTTGAAAGAGCGTTGAAAGAGAAACTTTAAACGCGTTTTTCTCAAAATGGCATTTCTGAAGTCGGTGACCAAGATTACTCGAACACTAATGAACCGATCTTCTTGAAATTTTGCAGGCTTATTTAATACATAAAAATGTAGTCTTTAATCATTCGATTTTTTTCGTTAAAGTCGAACCATTAACTTTGACTGTCCGCCATTTTGTGAAAAATGAATATTTTTTAAAACCCTTCGATTAAAGACTAGTTTATACTTATATTTGACTAAATCCATCCGCATTTTTTTCTTCAAATGATCCACTTCGCCGCAATGTTGGTCACCGCAAATCGTGTATATAAAAACATTATTTCATCGACGGCCATTAGCCACTAAACAATGTAATATTTTTCAATAAAAAAATTACTGAAAGTTCTTCAAGATGTGTTCTTTAAGATGGTATATTGATCGACTAAAAAAGTTTTGTGGTTTTCTTTAAAAAAATTAATGAAAAAGGCCTTTTTTTTGCGCTACAAGTGGGGGTAACGCCTTAAGAAGTGATTTCGCGTCAATATTGAAATGTGTCTAGACAATGTTATACGTTCTACATAATTTACAGTCAACTGTGTAGACTTTCGCTGGCATGATCTTGACATGGGGGCCGGGTTGAAATTCCGAACTTTGAATGCGCCGACGGTGTAAAATTCCTAATTTTAGTGTTCCGAAATTACAAGGTTCGTCAAGATCATGCCAGCGAAAGTCTACACAGTTGACTGTCAATGATATAGAACGTATAACATTGCCTAGACAAATGTCAAAATTGCCGTAAAATCACTTTTCAATAAAAAAAAAAAAGTCTTTACATAATTCGTCAATTCATCGAAAATTTTGAAACTTTTAAAATTTGCATAGCCGAATTATTTTGACGGTGTTCAAACTTTCGGAGTTTTTGTCTTTCGTGTAAAATTCTTTCGGAGTTTTGATCTTTCGGGGTAGTATTCTTTCGGAGTTTTGAGCGTTCTGATCATTCAAAGTTCGGAATTTAAACCCAGCCCCGAGGGTGTTGAGAGAGCGGAATTTGCTAAGAGCATTCTACAATCCAACAAAAACATTTTTAAATCCAAAATTGAGGGCCGGTTTTGCCATCGATTTGCGAGAGAGATTACGAGACGTAAGTAAAAAGAGCATGCTCGCGATTAGATTGCTGATCGGTCGTCAGAGTGCTCCTCCCCCGCACTTTGTCACTATTTCTCACTCATTCATGGGGTTGAAGTTTGGATCGTTGGAATGCAACGGAAATTCTTTTTAATTTCTTATTTTCATTATTACGCAGAGATTTTTTTTGCAGATTTTTTGTAGATCGCTGAATGAGAATCCTGAAAAAAAATCGTTATTTTCGTAGCTTCGGTCTGCTGAAGAAAATTTGTAAATTAAAAAAAAAAATCACTTCGTTGCGTTCCAACGATGCAAACTTCAACGTCATACTCATTCCCTCTCTCCCTCCTCCCCTCTGCTGCCCTGCTGGGTTACTTCCGCGCGGCCACGAAGATGTTGCACTCGGTCCGCGCAGTCGTTACGTCAATAAACACAAGCGATTTAATTACTCGGGTCGTCGGAATTAGCGTATGCAAAATTGGGGGCAATCATGAACACGGGCCGGCCGAACGGAATGGAGGTGGAAATTGTAGAGTCAACTTGCAGCGAATAAAAACAAGCGAAAAAGCTCGCGGTAAAGTGGGGAACAACGAGGACAATGATGACGAACCGTACAATTTATAGTATTCAAGGATATATATAATATATTTATTACTACACTTATGTATATACGTAATATTTACGTGTATACGTAGCCATATATTAATTGTGTATGTGTTCATCTGGAGGCCATATAAATATGTATGGATATGAATTTTGATACGACACGTCGAACGTATATGATAGCGCAATGCGGGGAAAATTGATGTGTACACCCCGTGTGGAAATTTGGATCGGAAAAAAGTACTGTCCCTTGTCTGCCTTCCCTAGATAATATCAGGCCATGGTCAGGCCATGGTCAGGCCTTGATCCTCCGTTTCCTTTTTCTGGAACTGGCCGGGAAACGAGTGAGAAATTACCTTATGAAATTTTAACCACATATTCTTTACAACCATACCTATAGCGAATATCAAGGATTTTTTAAATATTTATATTTACTTTTTTTTGACAATTATGGTGAAAAAACAGGTTTCTTTTGGTTTTTGAAAAATTTCTGCGATTTTGTTATTTTTGCATATATCAAAAATCGTATGATATGCGCTATAGCCATTAACACAATGAATCTAAAACCGTTTGATTTTTTTGTTTCGGATGATCCATCTCCGAGATTTCCTTAACAGCGCAGTCCTACAATTCTTTCAGGACTTTTTTTTAATTGCCATTTTCGTTCATAAATAGTGACTTGAATAAATTTAAAAAAAATTTTGATGCATTTCGAAAGTGTATTTATTAAGTACAACAACTTTTATATCACTATTTAAACCGAATTAAAAAAAATTCACGAAAATAGCATTTTTTAGCGTCTAAAGTGAGAAGACCCCTTAAAACAACCTGGCGGATCATTGGTGAAGTAGATTCAGGTAATGTCTTCCCGACTAGAACATTGACATTTCCCAACAACGTGACAAAGCGTTTAGAAACCACAAACCAGCTGCTTTACTTTTTTGCCTCATTAAATAATTTGGTTATTCATCGTGTTCGAATTAATATACATTTAGACGGGGAAAAATTGAGCAATTTTGAGGGATTTTCTAAGCCAGAGAAAATTATTCTACATTTATCAAACTGTAGGGTTACTATAATAGTATATTTAACTATACAAAACAATTATTTTAAGTTAATTTATCATCAAAATGGCGGAGCTGTGGCAGAGTGTTACAGCAAGGTTCCCGCGGGAGTTACGAATCGTCGTGCAGTCTAGCTTCCCGTAAACTTTTATTTGCAACAAAATTCAAATAAATTTCAGTTAGAAAATCTATAGTTGCTATTTGACAGAAATTGAAATGAAGAAAATGCAAACATACGAGAATAGCCCGCATTTGAAAAAAAAATTCAAAATATCACGCACAATTTCTGTAAAATTTCGATTAAAAAAGTAGTTTTTTTTCTTGTGTTTTCAAAAACAATTCTCGTCAAGTAAAAGATAGCAATATTATCAATATTTTCACCCAGTTTTAACTCAATCGGTTTAATCGTTTTTTTAGTAATCTTGCACGCCCATTTCGAAAAGACAGTTTTGAGGGAAAAAAGCGTTTGAAGTTTACATTGAATTTGAATGAAATTCCACTCGGTACTTGTGGTAACTAATTACTTAAGTAATCTGTTACAAAGTAATTCAATGATCAATTACAGTAATTGTAATTGTTAGTTGTTCATTTAATTACTGTTTGCCCATTTCTGCCTGCCTCTCTGCGCTTTCGCTTTTACCTGCGGCGCGCGCTCTGAATCGGAGCGGTGAGGCACAGCGTTGACGGACTGTAACGTTTGGAGTTTTTCGAATTTCCCTTTGAAACTGTAAAAATATTCTACACATATATTTCCGTGTTCAAATGAAAAAAAAAAAAAGAAACCGATTTTTCGAACGTTGTGAATGTATATTCCGCCTTAAGTCTCAGCAAAATCCACAAAACGTTACATATGATGATCACGCACACAACACGCACCTATCGGGAAAGCATATTCTGCGCCTGGTATATAGACACTACCAAGTGTCAGCGCGTCTATTTATTTTGAGAACAATTCTTCAATTTTCCAAATTTATTTCGTTCACTTTGGGCCCAGGTCGGTCCCCGCAAGGAACCGTTAAATAAATGTGTCTACATTAATTTATACGTAACGTTAAAAACATTGGGTTCTCACATAATATTAACAAGTATGAAGGGAAATTGGCCGCTGCAAGAACGGTCCTCATAAGCTGATGTCTTCAAAAACATTTTCCCGCTCATATGTGTGTGTGTGTGTCTGATTATATACACACACACGGATGCATAGATACACATACGCTCGGCTAGTACGTAAATGGATAGAGGCAACTTGCGAATGAATATATACTATTGGCAGTGGAGCGTCTAGGCAGCGCTAATGGTGATAATTGTTAATCACCGGGCAAACATACATTTGCCCTCGCTTTACGGAACGGGGGCGGTAGAACGTTCGCCGTACTTTTTATTCCATCGGCTTTACCTCATATGGTACTCCAACCACTCTCGTTAGTTCGTTCGATATACGAAGGGAACATCGCGCACTCGTGCCTCGTATACGTACGTACATGATTGTGTGTGTAGGCGTGCGCGCGCGCGCGTAGGTAGCTATAAATCGACATACGTCTATGTAAAGTTCGTTAACGAGAATTGCCATTGGTGGGAAACGAGGCTGCAAAAATCAGCAGGAAGGGAACGAAAGAAAACAAAATCAAGGAGTCTGCATAAGCTCAAAATTTCAAAACGACACTGAGAAGACAATATATTTCTATCCACCAGGTTTTGTTAACTATTAACAAATGGTAAAGTTGGATATGCCAAAATAAATATCTTCTTACAGTTAATGAATCATTTATTTGAGCCTCTGAATCGTCACAAATAAAAATTTGGCAACAGTTAAGCTATGGGTACTTTAATGGAACATACCCGTTCTTAACAGCCAAGTACTCTCAAGTACAAATTTCTTAACTATTGACAAATGATTATTTGAGACGAGTCGTCTATTTTTTAACAGTTATTTGCTAACTATTAACAGGGCTATATTTGATTTAACTGAAGATTGTTTAATTATTGCCAAATATTCATTTTGTAATAAATGTACGACTGTTATCTCAAAGAACTACTGGGCAAACATCTTAAGGAGTTAGGCCACTCTAGAGGCCGAAAACATAGGCTTTTTGGGGATTTTTTTTCAGAAAAACTACAAAATAAAGCGAGATTACAAAAAAGGGTGTTTATCATAGATATCAGTGACTATATACAATAATTTTTTGAAGCGATTAATTTCAAAATGGCGGCTGTGTAGCGTTTATCTCAAAACTGCATTTTTTAAGCTGGCCGAAAACATAACTCAGACAATTTTTTTTTATATTGCATAGTTCATTTGTTATTAACAATTATCTGACGATTTTTAGGCAAATTTTTCACTTTCCAAAAATTTGCCTAAAAAATCGTCAGATAATGGTTAATAACAAATGAACTATGCAATATAAAATAAATCCTACGTACTTCCATAGACAATGTATTTTTCAAGATATATTCAACATTTCAAGTGAATCGGTTGAAAATTGTCTGAGTTATGTTTCAGGTCTACATAAAAAATGCAGTTTTGAAGTAAACGCTGCACATCCGCCATTCTGAAATTAATCGCTTGAAAAAAATTATTGTACACAGTCATTGATATGAATGATAAACACCTTTTTTGTAATCTCGATTTATTTTGAAGTTTTTCTGAAAAAAAAATCCCCAAACAGCCTATTTTTTTCGGCCGCTAGAGTGGCCTAACCCTTTAATTGTTGTGACATGTGCATTTGCATTGAACACAGGATAGTCGCGGCAAGTATACGTTAACGACGCCAAATCAAAATATATTAATTACGAACAAATCTCTACTCCTTTGAACTGTATTATCATATCACAATTTCAACTCGTTATTCGATAGCCATAATCATCTACTGAGTTAAGAGAAATAAAAGTGATCGAATAAATCAGTCTTTTCAAAAAAATAATATGGCTATAAAATTTTGTCATGAGAACACGAATTTTCTTAACGACTAACAAATTTTGTAACAATTAATAAATATTTGAATAAAAGTGCCAACTAAATGTATTTCTTTACTATAAATAAACTGTTTTTTTCAGTGTACGTTTTTTAAAAATTGCATACTTCAGTAGCCTAGGGTCTCAACTTCAATTTGTTAAAAATTTTCTGGAAATTTCCAAAATTGACCGCGTTATGACGATTTTCGTGAAGGACGATTTTGAAAAGTCGAATCTGACTTCAAATTCGGGGGCAGCATAATTTATAATATTTTTTATCGTATGACTGCATAGTTTTTGTCATTTTCATCCATTTGTTAATAACAAATTATCGAAGCTGTTTTTGTTTGCCGAAAAACGAACTCCTTTCTACCGCGTGTGATTTTCGTAATTTTCAACATTTCCAAAAAGTAACGGTGTTTGCATCGTTTGAATACACCGAAAATTATTTTGTCTTCCTTCATTTCTTTATTTTCATTAGTATCGAAAATACTTTCTTGCCAATTTATGTTCTAAATTTTCAATAAGGATCCTGAAAAACAGTTGACTGACTTTTATAGTCCAACTCAGCGAAAAAAATATTTCGGCGATGTAAAAGTAAAAAATTTCGTTGCGTTCCAATGATCCAAACGTCAACGTCACAAAAAGTAGGTATGCGATCATACAAAAGTTTCATCATTATCGTAAAAGTAGTTTTTATTTTATTTTCCATTTCTCATGGCCCTAGTTGCCAGAACCACCTACACCTGGCCATACAGCAACGCCGGCACGTCATTTAAATAACAATTACTTCATTGTTCACTCATATTATTGAATTAAAACAAAAACTTTTACTTGGCGAGACTATGTATTAATTGTTCGTCAAAATCCCGACCTGCTTGTTTTTTGCAAAATCGACTTGTTTTTTGGGCCCAAGCTTACACAGGCCCCTTACATGGAGAACAAAATCAGAGACGAATGAATTTTTTCCCAAAACGTTCCACCAACGTGGGTTCATGAAACCCAAAATACACATGGTAAATTAGTGAATGCAACTCGGCAGCTGGCAATCCTGCATTTCACAATTATAATTAGGTCGCGTCTATAAGAGCAATGCATTTGTATAGATGCATTGTCTATGCTTTGAAAATGATTCGTGTTAGCGCGGTAAGTTTGGATTTCGCTCGAGATCTGCACATACGAGCCATACTGCATGTCTCGGAGATCGCGCGGCTTCGAGTACACTCGCATATAAACACATATGTACATGTACCCCTACGATTTATGCTTCTATGCCAAAGTACGTGTGGGTATAATGGCCCTTGAACTATCGTGCATATGGGATGGATGGGTGTGTGTGTGTGTGTGTGTGTGTGTGTGTGTGTGTGCGCGTGCGTGCGTGCGTGCGTGTGTGTGTGTGTGTGTACGCCAGAATGAATGCACCGAAGAGGCATTTATATACATGTATCTACGGTGCATATACATGTTATCCTGATACGATAGAAGAAGCCAGACTAAGGAGGACTCATTGATGCACGAGAATGAGTTACGTACACCTCGTTGGCTATGCTTCGAGATAATTTGCCGTAGAGCACGGGAGCACGGGAAAATCATCTTACCGGGAGAAGTCGAGTTGCAGAACTATATGCAGTATCGTATCGTATGTGTGTGTGTGTGTGTGTAAACAGTTATCACAGTTCTCCGCGATCTTATTGGTAGCACTCTTCTACAGCACGCATATACACTAATGGAATTAAATCTCTACACTTTACAATTTAAAAAAATTCCATTTATTGATCATTTTTACATTATAAGCATTTGTATTTGTTTTTCATAGTAGATTCCATTGTACGGGGTCTTCCCACGTATTACATTCCCCACCATATTCCACTACTCATCCTCACGTCGCGGCCGCAGCCGACTTCCCCCTCTGTATCGCACGGTCATGGCATTCACCATGACATTTCTGCCATGGGTACAGGGTAACTGCGGAAAAACCAATACAGCCGGTCCCAGGTTCGCTTCCGAGTCTCGGAGCTAGTCGCGTTTCGTCTACAAATAAATCACCCCATAAATCAAGACCATACACACACGACACACACACGTACCGGTCCACGTGCATGACCTCCGCGTAGAACTGGAGCCACGTCACGCCCGTATTTATTTTTGTCCGAGACTACGAGACTGGGATTCGAACCCGCAATCTTCCGATATTCTGGTTCAGACGCAATCACGGTAACCACTAGATCAGCACACCGGTCATTATAATTTGTATTTTATATTCTTATCAAAGTAGGCTTATCAAAGGACATATTGAGTAGAAACGTTATAGATGAAAATTAAAAAAACATTACAGTATCTCTCGACGTAGCAGAATGTACATTTTCCGCGTAAATATCAAAAAGGGCAATTTCTATCAAAAGTATTCAGAATTAATTCCACTAGTGTATGTGATATATGAAGGGTGTCCCTCTTATCTCTGCCACCCGAAGTAACTCGGTAATTATCGACGCCACAAAAAATGTTCTAGACAAAAGTTGTACGGTGTATAGGGGGCCATCAAACGCGACCAATTTTTTGTATTTCGGTGGAGACGCTGACGCAGAGTGACGGTCACCTCCACTTCTTTAAATGGAATGGTACATTTTTTTTCAAACATCTTGTGGAGCACCTCGAGACGCATAAAAAACATCAGGAGGTCAAATACAAATCTAAATATCTCGGATCTCTATCACATATGTAATATTTGGTAGTGATCCGAGATATTTAGATTTGTATCATTGATCCTGACCTTCACTGACCTTGAACGCCTTTGACCCCCTAATGTTTTTTTATGCGGCTTGAGGTGCTCCACAAGATGGTTGAAAAAAATAATATTCCATTTTAAAAAGGACGACAAAATCCGGACAATTAAACATTTTTTGAAACAACTTTTATTGCCAAAATGGAGAAGTTAACCATTATTTTTTCTACTAAATTATTTGTTAGGTCATAAAGAACACATTTACTCAATATAACCCCCTTCTGCTTGAATGACCGCCACCATTCTCGGTCTGAAGCGGTCGCAGGCCCGTTTTACTGAGTCACCGTCCCTATCGGCGAATGCCACTTCAATAGCAGCTTTCAATGATGTGACTTTTGAATGTCTGTACTTGTTAGTGACTCTTTCAACCACGCTACATACATAGAAGCCCAAAGGATCTAAACCTGGGCTGTGGGGAGGCCAAAATTCTTTGCTCCAAAACATGTCGACGTTGTCCGACAACCACTTTTGCACCAAATGACTTGCGTGCGCGGGCGCACCGCCCTGCTGAAAAACATACGGCTTTCCAGCCAATACAATTTCCATCCACGGCTTCACCACATTTATCAGGACATGCAAATAAACTTCTCTTGTGACATTTTCCCCTCTGTCAAAGAAATGCGGTGGCATGACATCACCCTCACTGGACACAACACTTAGCACGTGCACATTCGCCGGAAATTTCGTTCTGGATCACCTTGCCGGTGTTGCAAAACCTTCGTTGGACTTCTCCGACTCGTTATACTTCGCGACAACATCATACACAGTCGATCTTGGGTACCCGAAGAATCGAACGATTTCTGTCGCTGAGCGCCCAGCGCGAACACTTTCGATAATCGCGGCTCTCTAATTATACTCCGCACTTGGTTTCAACATTGCGACTGTTTCGAAGTTATGCATCTTAAGTACATGCGTCAAGCTATTTGGACGCCAATCGCAACCTCTTGAAGTGGTATAGAACGGCGGGAAATACAAATTGAATTCTTTCCGGATTTTAGCGCCGCCCCCTGAATATAGGAAAGGCCCATGGTGAAGACATTTGACTTCGACGACCGTTTCATCCCCAAAACCACGGATCTATTTGAAATATATATATATGGAAAAGGCCAATTAATAGCGTGTACCTTGGGAAACTAACTTACGTAATTAACAGCGCGTACATTAGGAAAAAAAAACAAATTAAAAAAAAATTTATAGGTAGAATAAATTTTAAAGACATTCGGTTTCAAGGTTCGTCCTCATAATATCTTATTGTCCCCATACATTTTGAAGACTCCAATATATTCAAAACCACCCTCGAATAAATCATCAGCATATTTATATTTCAAAGCCTGTTCCCTTCCCGAAGCCAGCAATTAATTTTAAAAACGTGGCAACTGTCTTAAAGCCGTAATAAAAAATAGTTACGCTCAAACGAAGTAATAATGACGTTACGAAGATAGCCCAGTCGAATTAGTTCAAAAAACGGGCAAAGATTTATAAAAATTTTTAGCAGCAATTTTCTTTCGGAATTCGTTGGGGGGGGGGGGGGGTCACTGGTAGTCTAAATTCAAAAAGTAGAGGTACCAGACTTTTCTCTTCATCCGCCATCTTGATTTAAAGGGTTTTTTTTGTTTCTTGAATAACTCGTTCATTTTCAATTTTACACGCAAAATAGTTATTACAAAAGTTGTTTCAAATTAAATTTCCTACAATTTTGGTTCTTATCAATTTTTTCATAGGATCGATTTTTTTTCGATTTATACCCGAAAAGAGGGGGTGAATTTTTTGTTATCGAATAACTCGTTTATTTTCAATTTTACGCGAAAAATTGTGATAAACAAAGTTGTTTAAAATTAAAGTTCCTACAATTTTGATTCTTAACAATTTTTCGTAGGATCTATATTCTTCGATTTATACCTGAGAAGAGCGGGGGGTGAACCTGAGTATTCTATTATCGCGTTTATTATTGATGTTGTATCATTATTTTTTCTGTCTGTTTTTTTGTTGCTGATTGTCGTTGTAAATTTGATGTGTTGAAAATGTTATTTGCTACAATTATGATTTCGATTTTTTCTAAAGTTTATATTTTTGGGACGCACGTTCACGGTAAAGGAAAAGAGGGGTGTAAATAATCAGTTTATCGAACAGTATAATTTTTACAATTGAAAAAATGAATTTTATTTTCTTTTCAGTACACTTTCAAAAGTCTTTCGAAATTTCAATTACGTCTGTTTGGAACGTTTAGCCGATGGCTCGGCCAAGTTTTCGTCGTTCGATTCTTCCTCGTAATTGTCGACGAATTCGTCCGGAAGCTCAGGAGGGTCGGGGGTGACTTGTTCTGAGCGATTTTCGTCACTACCAAGGTCATCTTCATCCAGCAGCACTCGAATTGAGACAACGTTTTCGCAGGTTTCTCCGTTGCAGTTGTGGCATAAGACGGAACATTTGAGTCCGGTTTTGCGACAACCACACATTTTTCCGCACGTCGTTTTGCATTTACACGATATCGTCTTCAGCAAAAATTCTGGTGCTGGATCGGCCATTGTAGCGACAGGCGACAGGAATTGTTACCAATCAAAATTGTAGTACCTTTAATTCTAAACAACTTTGTTTATAACAATTTTTCTCGTAAAATTGAAAAGAAACGTGATAATACAATGATAAGATTTTACCCCCACTCTTCTCAGGTATAAATCGAAAAATGTTGATCCTACGAAAAAATTGATAAGAATCAAAATTGTAGGAAATTTAATTTTAAACAACTTTGTTTATTACAATTTTTCGCGTAAAATTGAAAATAAACGAGTTATTCGATTACAAAAAATTCAAAAAAATCCCTCTTTTCGGGTATAAATCGAAAAAAATCGATCCTATGAAAAAATTGATGAGAACCAAAATTGTAGGAAATTTATTTTTAAACAACTTTTGTAATAACTATTTTGCGTGTAAAATTGAAAATGAACGAGTTATTCAAGAAACAAAAAAGAACCCTTTAAATCAAGATGGCGGATGGAGTGAAAAGTCTGGTACCTCTACTTTTTGAATTTAAACTACCAGTGACCCCCCCCCCCCCCCCCAACGAATTCCGAAAGAAAATGGCTGCTAAAAATTTTTGTGAATCTAAAATACTAATTCGACTGGGCTAAGAATAAAAATAAGTAAATAAGAAAGCTCGATGTCAATAGCGAATGGTTTCTTGTTGTCTACAATTTACAGAGCGAATAAAACGCGTACAGAGGGCGAGAGAGGTATAGCTACCTCTCAATGGATCCTGGGCGAATTGTTGAGGCAGGTCAACAACTCGGTTTGCACGTACTCATATGAATAAACGATCCTTCATACACTTCATTGTGGAAAAGGCATATCCAGTGCAAACTGGCTGCATTATGGCCTTCGCTTATGCTATCAGTACGATACAAATGTGTATACGAACGCGTGTACATGTTTGTCTGTAATGTGTACGTGTATAAGTACAATCTCAGGAATGATAAAAGCCATGGAGACAATGCTCGATTCTCGCATTATCACTCGCTCAGTTTCTCTCTCTCTCTCCCTCCCCCCCCCCCTCACTCTGCCTGTTTTCCGTGTGTACACGCAGTGTTACAAAACCAGCGTGTACGGGACACGAAAGAGAAATGTCATTAGCGAGAAACAGTAGAAAGAGATTATTCTTCACAGCCTCCCTTGGCTTTGCCCTTCGCTCCCCGCTCTATTCTCCGCCCCATTCTTCTTTCCCTCGCAGCCCTCGATTCGAGTTCGTCGAAACACTTTTATCATCACGGTGTGTCGTCTTTTTTTTTTCGACGCTGTCGGATCGTTGCGCATCTTCCTCTCTTCCCCATCGAGCCCTTCTTTGGCTTCGCACTCTAACCTACGCCACGATTCTTCTTCCCTCTCGGCCTGCACTCTCTTGACTCTCTCTCTCGCCTTGCTGAGACTACACCCCGCACCTTGCCGTGCAGTCGGCCCGCTTCTTTTCATGATCACGAGCGCTATGTATTACTCTCGATGTGCTCCGTTCTCGCTGCCGCAATTTTTTTCGTAACCCTCCCCCTACTACCGCCAGCTTTTTCTCCCTCGCTCACTGATGAATTCTGTTGTTTCGGTGTTGGGGAAAAATTCGGACTCGCGACACCTCCTTTTTTTATTTTTTCTTTTTGCGAAATATTTCCTAAGGCTCGGGATGCGTTCGCGAAAAGAATTTTGAAAAAGTAAAAAATCTACGGATATTACACACAGTGCAACTATTTCATGGCAATGAAAATGTAATCAGACTTTTCGGGTAATAAAAAACAGGTACATGTAAATAATATTAGTTGGTTTTTATTATTTAAAAAAAACATTGATATATTGAGGTATATAAATGGGTTCGTTTGGGTTTTTTTCGTATAATAATTGTGATATAACTTTTATAATATATTTGTAATATAAGTTGTAATATGATTTTTGAATTAGGGTCATTCCGGCGGAGTTGGCCATAAGGGAGAGATGGCCAATAGAAATTGTTCATAGAACCGCGCCCGAGCTTTAGCCTGTTACTGCTTAATTCGCTTCACGTCGTGCGCAGGTGTAAGTGTACAAGCAAAATTTTGGCAAAAAAATGTTTGGTAAGTACAATCCCTTTTAATTATTCTGTCCACTTCAATTTTTTTTTAAGGTTTCATGTTTTACATTGTGATGGTTTTAATTTGTAAAGGTAATGGTCACTTTTGTATTTTTTCACTTTTCACTTTTGTACAGTCGGTGTATGATGGCCATAGCATTATTTGTAATGTGTTCAAGTAATTCATTTATTCTACATTTGTTTTAGATGCCTAATAAGTACAAGAGAAAAACAATTGCTCTACGAGGGAATTGGACTCAAGAATCATTAAAAGCAGCTATCAGTGCTGTAAAAAATGATGAATTGTCGGTTCGTACGGCCGCTAGGACCTACGAAATATCTAGGAAGACCTCAGAAAGACGGTATAAGAACAATGACAAAACATGTTGCGGAGAAAGTTATTATGAAACTCGTCTCGTCGAAAACTGGCTTCAGTGGATAGTATGCCAACTTTGGATCCACAAAAATTATCCTGATTTTGATTATATTTATTCTAGATGTGGCCAAGAAAAAAAAGAATAGAGCATCAAAACATAAAACCAAAGAGAAAACCGAGAGCATAATGCTGGGTAACTGGCCATCTCACCTTTACTTCTATGGTCACCACACCCGGATACTCCCGGAGAGATAGCCAATCGTGATTTTAGAACAATAACATTTTTAAGGTTAATCCGATAGGAGTTTGTTTCAATTTCGTAAATTATTTTAAAGTTAAATGTTCAAAGTTGAATTACAAATGAAGATAAGTTAAAATACGTCTGTACTTTTATTTTGACGGATCCTTGAAAAACCTTTGGCCAACTACTCCCGCACTTACCCTAATAACACGATTAGAATTAAGTGGGGAAGAGCATTTATCAACCAACCACAGGCGTTGAGCATGTCGCAGCTCTCTCCACTCTACTACAGGATTTTTCAATAAGGGCAGGTAGGTGTTGAAATGGAATAAAACAAGCTGTGTGTGAGGTATTAACGAAATTATTTTTTTGTTTGAAAGGCCCATGTATGCCATTGTGTATGGAATATAACATCGTTCAAATATCCGCCGCGGCTTCTCACGGTGGCACGGATCCGAGTGGTCCAATTTTCAATGACTCTGCCGCATAGATCCGGCTGAATTTGAGCGATGGCCTAGGTTATGTTGGCTTTAAGGCGATGTGCCACATGCCTCCGACCGCATCGAAATTTTGAAAAAAGAATTCTCCCAAACGGAACAACCGATTGGAATGAAATTTGTTGTGTGCATGCAGGACACTTGCTCCGAGAGGATGATGCCCTCCGTTATGCAAAATTTCCAAAAAAAAATTACAGTTTGTGGTTACCCTGCGGAAAATGGTGAATTATTAACCATTGCATCGCATTTTCGGTGATTTTCTGAGCGTCATCCTCTGGACCGTAAAAAAGCACACATTTTAAGCTTTGTTTCATCTGTTTTCATGAACAAATGGCGGAGAAAAGGCATTTTGAAATTTTTACATAAATGTAGCAAAAATGTATCGACTAAGCTCAAAATATCAGTTACCGGAGCAAGCGTTCAGTTCATCCGTTTTCTCACTAGCGGCGCGCAGCTCGCTTCGCCCTTTTTTACCGACCTCGCTCGCCTCCTTCCGGAACAATTTATTTTTGACAGGTCGAAAGCCTGAGCCATAACCTCGCACATTCGTTCGAAATATATTTCAAACGATGTGTAATAGTGTGTGATAGAGTGAAGTTTGTTTTCGTCGCGTTTTGGTGGGTTTTCTTTTGACGTGAAAAACGAAACGAGCCCGGTGGTCGAGGACGTCGCCTCAGCTCGCCGGCACACCACCGACGACAAATCCCGACAAAGAAGTAATCGACGAGAAAACCGCAGCGGCCGATTTCACGAAGAAGATCGAGGAACATAGTAACAGCGAGAAGCCGAAGGAGAAAACACCGGAAGGCAAGGTACGTACGTGCTATAACTTGATAACTTCAATTTACGTGCTTTGTTATTTGCCACGATCTTCCCTCGCATGGCTGTCCCGCTCGCCGATGTGTCAAACAGCCAAGGGCTCTGATGCAAGAAAACTTTCATCTCCGATGAAAGAGATAGTACCCTACGGTGTACCTGTACGGTAGTACATGCTACACGCAAATGTACGTGTTACTAGTATGGTACGGGTACACTGTGCAATAATAAGATATACCGGTTCCGTATCCTCACCATACTAATGCTAGTACCGATACGGTACGCACACACGTGGTAGGTACGGTACCTGGGCTATCATGTAGGAACCAGAACTCAAATAGCATCGGATTTACCATCTAGATGGACCATCGGATTTATCCAGTGCAGCAAGTACGTACTGCTGAGGATAAGAAACCGCGTCAATCGTCGCAGCTACAATATATAGTCCCAGTGTCGAGAGGATATCACCGCTGTCTTCAATGTCTCTGAGAGCACGAGCAAGGCTGACCTCAAGGAACAACATCTCGCGATGGATCGCACCACCAATCTGTGCAAGGCCTTTCGCTTACGTATGTACGTTTAAAAACAAAGGGCGAGGACGCTAGGGCCTTCTTGCGTTGCAATGGTTACGGCTACCATCATCTCATACTCAGAGTCGATGGGTCCAAACCTTCAGCCCAACAGAATTGAATGCCCAACAGTTGAACGTGTTAAGGTAGAACAAGCATGCGCTCTTGATTTTTATAGATTTTGTTCGAATTTTAACCAGACATTGTTCGTATAATTATGCATGTTTCAGTGAAATTTCAGAACAGTCGACTATGTAGATTCGGAGATAATGGGTTTTGAAATTGCAACTTTTAACACTGCAGGGTCGGCATTGAAATTTAGACAGAGTAATTTTTTGTAACACATATTTGTCCTCTATAAAAAGACACAAGGCAATAACATAATCAAGATAAAATATTAATGTTTATAACGCAAATATTTCTTTTTACGTTAAAAGTTTTCAACTTTAGGAACACGATAATTATCTTTTTTCTCAACATATTGAACAATACTGATCTACGGTGTTGCATAATGTCTTCTTATCATAGGGGACAAATATTTTTTACCGAGAGTTATTCTGTCGTTACTGAACGTCTTTAGCAAAACTGAATAGCAAAGACAATCCAAACTTTTTTCACTCGTTCCCTAACTAGTTTGCTATCTGATCATAATTTTTTTTTCAAAATGAATAATCCAATAGAATGGTACGCCGAATTATGTGACCTGACTTTCGGCCAATGCAGACCCTGCAGTATTAAAAGTTGCTATTGAAAAATCCATTATCTCCCAATCTAAATAGTCAACTGTTCTGAAATTTCACTCAAACTTGCATAATAATATCAATAATGTCTGGTTAAAATTTGAACAAAATCGATAGAAATCAAGAGCGCACGCTCGTTTTACCATAAGGGCTTACACTACTGTAAACGGCCAAAATTGAGTGATATTTCGCGATTTTTTTAGGACAAATGAGAGACTATTAATATTCAACGATGTTATTAGTCAAATCTTCGAGTGACCGAAATGAAATTTATATTAAAAAATTATGCCAAAAGGTGACGCTGGAGCCATTCTGGTGAGGCATGTTGAATTTGAGACGCTTTGTGGCACGCAGTATAGCTGACGCAAATTTTATTTTAGAATAAAATAAAAAATTTCTATCAATTTACACAAGTATAGCTAGAGAAATACGTAGAAGATTGTGAAAATAATAATTTTTGTGCAATTGGGGAGCATTAAACCAAAAACTTGATTTTCGACAGAAAAAAAGGATTATCATTTCGTAAATTACTAATGTTATAACTAACTCATAGAAAGTCCCGTACGTATTTCTCTTTTGAATATTATTTTAAATGTGTACTCAAAATTTGGAGTGAAAATAATGAAAATTTTTGGTGTCATGCGGCGTGCCGTTTTGAAAAATTGTGTTTCGAGATAGACCAGCGTAACGCAGAGTTTCTTCTCCGTTCCCTGGTAGACTATGGACAAAATATTTGCGATGAAACTTTTCGAGGAGAATAAGCCACTGTCCGGGCTGAATCTCCGTCGTCTGATGACATCAGCACCCTACCCCTACCTTCGTGAGGCGAGCGGTGGACAAAGTGTATATGAATCGTGGTCGAGGTATTTGTTTAAATTTATTACAACGGACGGTGAGATGTCACAACCTTTCCACAGGGCAAGGCGTTAGCAACTCGGAAAGCCTAAAGTTGAATTGTTGTGAAAAATTATTGAAAACTTTCTATTTTGGGAAAGTCAGCATTTTATTTCAAATTCGTTCAGGTCAAAATGACGCAGTGTGTCAAGGAAGGAGAACACCACCGTCACTGCCCATTTCCGACCGTTTTTTTAGATTTAAAAAAACAGAAACCAATAAAATACATGTTCAAAAGAACTGTTAGGCTTTATCAGGTATATATTGAAGTATGTAAAAAGAAATTATTTTTCAAAAGAATAGAAAATCGCGGTGTACGAGTTGCTATAGCACTACTGGTTTTCAGTCAACCCTCTCCATAGTGTTGAAGTTTGCGTCGTTGAAACGCAACGAAAGCTCTTGCTTACATTTTATTTTTTATATTTTTATTGTTATAGAAAATCTTTTTTTTAAGATTTATATTGTAGATCGCTAAATAAACATCTAAAAAAATAGAAGATTTTTGTGAGCAAGATTTGCAAAAATAAATTAAAGGAATTCACGAATATTAATTTTCGTTGCGTTCCAACGATACAAACTTCAACCTCATACTCTCTCCGCGGAACGCAGTAGAACTATCGTAAATTTAATCCTGGAACTAAGAGCGAAATATTTTTGTTAATTATGTTAGTTTTAGAAGTCAAATACAAGAAATTTCAAAATAATCATAAAAAAACCCGTAACGAGTTTGAAAAAAAGTTCGTGTTTTCGACCATAATTTTTATATACTACTCCAAATAATTAAAGGAACAGAAAATTTCTTCATTTTTTGGAGTGTTTTGTGAAGCGCTGTATTTATGTGAAAAATGGTCGCATCGAGATAAAAAAACCTTCGAAGCTTCAAGTTTCTAGTTTCGCTATTTTTTGGCATTTTTTTTTTGTGAGCTGCGGTTTTCTCTCTATCATAAGAATAGCGGAGGAAAAAAAATTGCCAAATTTATTTGTTTTTTTTTCAAGGTTTCAGGGGCTAGTTAATTTTTTTCCACGTAACTCAATGTATAGGTCCGTTAGCTTGTTGATTCAGCTTTAATTTGGAATTTTGTCTCTCTACGTCAATTTTTTGCTGAGATATCCTACTTTAAATGAAAAACGATCCTTTTGTCTTTGTTCATCGATATCTCAGCAACCAATGATTGCAACGGAAATTAAAGGGCAACTTTGAAAACTTGAATAAATTTCCTACCAGCCCCTTTCGTTGACCTTTCAGAAAAACATTTTTTCACCGTCAACGTTAATTTGAAAAAAGGACAAAAAGTGACTTTTTATAGTTTGTCAGTAAATCTACTATTACCTTACAAATATTGATGGAAACACTAATGTTGCCGCGTTTTTTTTCAAGCGTAATATAGCCCCCTGTTAATTTTCAAATTGATCCATCGAACCGTTTTTCCGGACTCATTGATCAATGTTTTACAGAACAATCAAAGGCACAAGTGTATTGTTTCTAAACACCGTGTAATCATCATCAAAATGGAAAGACCAATTTTCTTCGACTCTTTTCACAAATTTGCACTAGTAAGAAAAAAAAATTCAAAAGTCTCAATTCTTAAAAAATATTGCTTTTAACTTTGTAAAACATTTCAGGAAACAATACTGACTCATTTTTTACCCGATTCGGCCTTTGCGCACTATAATTTCACTCATGTTTAATAGCATTAATTAAAAGTTGATAACCCCAAACTGTATTCAATAGTCGATCTGAGAACATTTATGCGATTAACTCTTAATATTTTTTACGAAGGTTATAAGGGTTCCAGAAAACAGTTTTTTTTCAAACTAGGCATGAACAAAAATTGAAAAAAGTTAAAGTTTACAAAAACTTTAGACTAATTTTTTTACCAAAACGTAGAAAAAAATTACCAAAAAAGAGTAGTTTAAAAAAATGTTAATTGGTTTTTTCTTTGAAAAAATATCAGTTTTAAAAGAAAGTTTTTTTTGTAACCCTTATAACCTTCGCAGAAAATATCGAGAATTCATCTCATACAAGTTCTCAGATCGACTAGTGAATACAACTTGGGTGTATCAACTTTTAATTAATGCAATTAAAGATGAGTGGCATTATGGTGCGCAAAGGTCGCATCGTGTAAAAATGAGTCAGTATTGTTTCCTAAAATGTTTGACAAATTTGAAGAAAAAAAAATTGATATTTTTCGAATTTTTTTTTTCTTGACCTTAACAACCGAGCAACGCTATTCTTTCCATCAATACTTAAAGTATTATACATTCACTATAATATATAAAGTAGTAGTACATTTACTGAAAAACCATAAAAAGTCATTTTTTGTCTTTTTTCAAATTAATATTAATGGTGAAAAAATGTTTTTTTTTTCTAAAAAATCTAGAAAATTCGATCCTTGGAGGAACTTGCCGAAGATAAATCCCGACAGAGAGAAAAAATTCTAAATGTATTTATTTTAGCAATAATTATAAAATTTCACCACTCTTTCGCAAAGTGAAACTCGGTCGATCGCGTTCGCTCGCTCGCGAATTTGGTCGGCCGCAGCCAACCTGCCGAAGATAAGCCATGGCAGAGAAAAAAATGGCGAACGCAATTGTTTAAACAAAGAGCATTGTAAAATTTTCTAAGTTTCCAAGGATTTTTTAAAAGTGCTTCCAACAAACCGATTTTTCGAAAATTTTACACCGATGATCTCTAAACAATTCGCGATAGTAAAATTTTACCACTCTTCTGTAGAGCGAGACTTCTCCGATCGTCATTGCGAGGAAATTCGATCTTTGGAGAAACCTGCCGAAGATGAACTCCGGCAGAGAGAAAAAATGCCAAACGAATTTTTTTTAGCATAATTAGTAATAATTTAGTAATAATAAAATTTTACCACTCTTTCGTAGAGTGAGACCCGGTCGATCTCGTTCGCTCGCGAATTTGGTCAGCCGCAGACAACCTGCCGAAGATAAGCCATGGCAGAGAAAAAGTGCCAATCGCAATTGTTTACACAAAGAGCATTGTGACATTTTTTAAGTTTCCAAGGATTTTTGAAAAGTGCTTTTAACAGAACGATTTTTCGAAAAATTTTCACCGATGACCGCTAAACAATTCGCGATAGTCAAATTTTACCGCTCTTCTGTAGAGCGAGACTTCTCCGATCGCCATTGCTAGAAAATTCGATCCTTGGAGAAACCTGCCGAAGATGAATTCCGGCAGAGAGAAAAAATGCTAAACGAATTTTTTTTTAGCATAGTTAGTAATAATTTAGTAATAATAAAATTTTATCACTGTTTCGCAGAGTGAGACTCGGTCGATCGCGTTCGCTCGCTCGCGAATTTGGTCGGCCGCAGCCAACCTGCCGAAGATAAGCCATGGCAGAGAAAAAAATGGCGAACGCAATTGTTTAAACAAAGAGCATTGTAAAATTTTTTTAGTTTCCAAGGATTTTTTGAAAGTGTTTCCAACAAACCGATTTTTCGAAAATTTTACACCGATGATCTCTAAACAATTCGCGATAGTAAAATTTTACCACTCTTCTGTAGAGCGAGACTTCTCCGATCGTCATTGCGAGAAAATTCGATCTTTGGAGAAACCTGCCGAAGATGAACTCCGGCAGAGAGAAAAAATGCCAAACGAATTTTTTTTTAGCATAATTAGTAATAATTTAGTAATAATAAAATTTTACCACTCTTTCGTAGAGTGAGACCCGGTCGATCTCGTTCGCTCGCGAATTTGGTGAGCCGCAGACAACCTGCCGAAGATAAGCCATGGCAGAGAAAAAGTGCCAATCGCAATTGTTGAAACAAAGAGCATTGTGACATTTTTTAAGTTTCCAAGGATTTTTGAAAAGTGCTTTTAACAAAACGATTTTTCGAAAAATTTTCACCGATGACCGCTAAACAATTCGCGATAGTCAAATTTTACCGCTCTTCTGTAGAGCGAGACTTCTCCGATCGCCATTGCTAGAAAATTCGATCCTTGGAGAAACCTGCCGAAGATGAATTCCGGCAGAGAGAAAAAATGCTAAACGAATTTTTTTTTAGCATAGTTAGTAATAATTTAGTAATAATAAAATTTTATCACTGTTTCGCAGAGTGAGACTCGGTCGATCGCGTTCGCTCGCTCGCGAATTTGGTCGGCCGCAGCCAACCTGCCGAAGATAAGCCATGGCAGAGAAAAAAATGGCGAACGCAATTGTTTAAACAAAGAGCATTGTAAAATTTTTTTAGTTTCCAAGGATTTTTTAAACGTGTTTCCAACAAACCGATTTTTCGAAAATTTTACACCGATGATCTCTAAACAATTCGCGATAGTAAAATTTTACCACTCTTCTGTAGAGCGAGACTTCTCCGATCGTCATTGCGAGAAAATTCGATCTTTGGAGAAACCTGCCGAAGATGAACTCCGGCAGAGAGAAAAAATGCCAAACGAATTTTTTTTTAGCATAATTAGTAATAATTTAGTAATAATAAAATTTTACCACTCTTTCGTAGAGTGAGACCCGGTCGATCTCGTTCGCTCACGAATTTGGTCAGCCGCAGACAACCTGCCGAAGATAAGCCATGGCAGAGAAAAAGAGCCAATAGCAATTGTTGAAACAAAGAGCATTGTGACATTTTTTAAGTTTCCAAGAATTTTTGAAAAGTGCCTTTAACAAAACGATTTTTCGAAAAATTTTCACCGATGACCGCTAAACAATTCGCGATAGTAAAATTTTACCACTCTTCTGTAGAGCGAGACGTCTCCGATCGTCATTGCGAGAAAATTCGATCTTTGGAGAAACCTGCCGAAGATGAACTCCGGCAGAGAGAAAAAATGCCAAACGAATTTTTTTTAAGCATAATTAGTAATAATTTAGTAATAATAAAATTTTACCACTCTTTCGTAGAGTGAGACCCGGTCGATCTCGTTCGCTCGCGAATTTGGTCAGCCGCAGACAACCTGCCGAAGATAAGCCATGGCAGAGAAAAAGAGCCAATCGCAATTGTTGAAACAAAGAGCATTGTGACATTTTTTAAGTTTCCAAGAATTTTTGAAAAGTGCCTTTAACAAAACGATTTTTCGAAAAATTTTCACCGATGACCGCTAAACAATTCGCGATAGTCAAATTTTACCGCTCTTCTGTAGAGCGAGACTTCTCCGATCGCCATTGCTAGAAAATTCGATCCTTGGAGAAACCTGCCGAAGATGAATTCCGGCAGAGAGAAAAAATGCTAAACGAATTTTTTTTTAGCATAGATAGTAATAATTTAGTAATAATAAAATTTTACCACTCTTTCGCAGAGTGAGACCCGGTCGATCTCGTTCGCTCGCGAATTTGGTCGGCCGCAGACAACCTGCCGAAGATAAGTCATGGCAGAGAAAAAAATGCCGATCGCAATTGTTTAAATAAAGAGCATTGTAAAATTTTACAACTCTTTTATAGAGTGAGTCTCGAGCGATCTCGCTCGTGACTCGAGATTTTAGCAGAGATCGAATTCGTCGTCGATGAGCGACATCGAGATGCCAAATAGTCTTCAAGCTTATTTGTTTAAATTACTTAAAAAAGAATGGGAAATGCTACCACCCTTCCAGTATACGAGTCTCTAGCAAACCCCGTTTGCTAGAAAATTCAACCATAAAGAAATTTCCACCGATGACCGCGGAAAAAATGCTGTCAAATATGAACCCGGCAGAGATAAAAATTCTGAACGCATTGGTTTAAATAATGAGCATTGTAAAATTTTACCACTCTTTTGTAGAGTGAGTTTCGAGCAATTTCGGTCGCTCGGAATTTTGGCAGGGATCGATATCGTTAATGATAAGCAGCATCGATGTTACAAATCGTGCTCGAGCTTATTTGTTTAAATGAATTAAAAAAGTATGGGAAAATGCCTGAGTCTTTTAGTTGTGGCCGTCGTCGAAAAAAAATCGATTCGATGGCTGCATCTACAATGTAAAATGCAACAAAGTTTCACCGCTCTCCTGCCGAGCGAGCGCATGCTTCCAATACAAGCGTATGGTCGCTACGCATAGTTGTGTGAATTGTGTGATACACACATAGATGTAAGGTGCTTGCGTACGACCGAACGGCGCGCGAGAATGGATTCGTTCTTTTTGCACGCGGTCGGTGTAGCAAACACACACACACACACACGCGCGCGCGCCAGCGATCGCCGTCTATTTGGCTTCGACGCTTCGCCCCAGTGCGAAGCATCGAGACCGAATTCGCGATCGCTGCGCTGTCCGTCGGTAGCGACTCGTAGCTAAAAACTACGAGATCTGCGCTACCGACGTAACGAGAGGCCGCGTCGAAATTTTCTGGCGTGTGGCACATGGCCTTAAGAGCATCGGTCGATTGCGGCTTATTGGCATAGACCTGCGACTTCAAGAAACACCACAAGAAAAAGTCTAGCGGGATCAAATCGCACGATCTTGGTGGCCAATTCACGTCACTTCTGCGCGAGATAACCATACCCTCAAATCGTTCATACAGAATGTGCATCGTGGCGTCCGCTGTGTGACGCGTACCGCCGTCCTTCTGGAACCACATGTCGTCTACGTCCATATCGTTCAATTTTAGCCAAAAGAAATCAGTTATCATCGTTCTGTAGCGTTCGCCGTTGACGGTGACGGCCTCACCAACGTCGTTTTCAAAAAAACTACGGACCAATGACGCCGCCGGCCCAAAATCCGCCCCAAACAGTAACTTTTTGTGGATGCGTTGCCATCTGGTGAACGTCGTGAAGGTTGGCGTCGTTCCATATGCGGCAATTTTGCTTGTTAACAGAGCCATTCGTCCAAAAATGCGCCTCGTCGCTAAAGATGATTTTTCGGCCAAAATTGGGGTCCTAACGAACACTCATTTTGATAATGAAGTTTTATCATTTGGACGTGCTGTTCAATCGTGTAACGTGCCATGGTGATTTGGCATCAGTGACTGAATAATAAGCAACATATTAGACAGAAGCCACCAAAGAACATGACCACCACAGGCCGCCAACATCTACCCGCGCCAATTGAAAAACCCTTTACAACACAGTGGCTGTGGATTGGGGGTAGCGTTGGTTTCGTGTGACACCCAGCTAACTCACAACCAGACCCCTATACCCAGCACACCTCAACAAATATATACAGTTTCAAAAGCATTTTCAATGCTAAAAAACACGTTTTAAGCACGTCCAAACGCAGCGCCCAAATGCAAATTTGAACTCGTTCCTCGCTGCTGTGATTCCCCTAAAATTGCGGGACATTACTGAGCCGACGCGAAATTGCGAAGGAGAAATTCCAACCCGGACAGACACGTATTCAGGGGGATGAAAAAAAGAAAGATAAGCCTGCGAATCACTCACTCGCCTGTATTTTTAGGCTAACGGGAATGTGAACCGAAAAAATCCATTTATCGATTCTCGAAGCCGAGCCTAAACCTTTAACAACCCCTGACGTCTACGTGTCTTCGTGCCAGCGGTTTTTCAACTTTCACCATTCTGTAGGTGAGGCCAACGTGCAGACTCATCCATAACGCTCAGGATGCAATTCTTCCCATATTTGAAGCAACGATATTTTATTTTCCCTCGTTCACAACGCGAACAGACGGAGAATCTTCATACCTTTCCTGACGTTTATTTCCAGCTACGTATCAGATGTTTGACGTCCCTTTTTGATCCCCAATTTTGGACCGTAAAACATCATCGGGTCTTACGCCTCTCCTCTTCACGTTTTCGTTGAATATTCGACGGACGGGTTTGTCTTTTACGCTTGTTTGAAGCTTATGCAGACTCCATTCTTTTATTACCGACAAAAGTGAGGCCTCGCTGAGAACCTTCGAATTCTTACAAGTAACTGAAAGCTTTGTCGAGGAATTTTCAAGAGCGCGAGGAAGGCAGCACGGAAGAGCGAGGAAGCGAAATAAAGAGAGAGAGAGAGAGAGAGAGAGAGAGAGAGAGAGAGAGAGAGAAACGTTTATTTCGTACTCTAGGACGGACGCCCCTTAAGAGCACCGTGCACAGAGAAAAAGAGGGAGCGAGAGGGTGAGAGAAGAGTAATAATAGTAAAAATGAATACCGTCGAAACGACTTGTGGTCGTTACCGTCGTCATAATTCCAGAATTATAGTTACGATTCCCAAAAACTGCACGCGACTGCGACCATTTATACACGCCTGAGATACGAAAGGGCTTTTTGGTCTTTTCTCGTTATTGCCTTTGCACATTTTTCTATTCATGAGGTGAATAAAGCATGACACACGAGTAAAAAAAAATTCGTTGTGTCGGCAAAATTCGTACGATTTTGTTGTCACTTGACTACACTGCCAAAAAAAATATTTAATTTAAATAGGGTCTATTAAAATCAAATCGGTTTTTTTCTTGTCTCACGGCCTACACGATCTTATTTGTTTCAAAGCTATTTATTAAATTTGTTTCAGCTATTATTTAAAACTATTAAATATATTAAAATTGAATAAATAAAGATTCGATTCAAATAATTCTTTATTCGCTTGCAATGTACACTGTAAATCTACGTGTACTATATGCATAAAATATTTTAAAAATCCAAAATGAAATGAAACAATTGAGAATTTCACCACAGCGATTTTGTATCGTGATTCGTCATTCCCTGGCCTCGTGAAATGATTGTTTTCGAAAAAAATATTTCACATATATGGGAATCGAAGCTAGAACCTACTTACTCAAGGCTACACACGCTGCCACTATGCTACCGAGTGCTTGTAATATCTTGGTCGCAGATATGGCATAAGAGACCGAATGAATTCCTATAATTATTTGTTGTTTTAAATAAACTATATCAATTAGTTAATATCATTGTAATAATTAGAGTTTTATCGAATAACATGCTATACATTTTTCAAACATAACCTTCATATATATATACTCTCTCTCCACCCTCTCTACCCCCACACCCCTTTGATATGTATGTTGCCATAAAGACAGACGATTAGTCCAATCACACATAAAAATGGTTGACTCTACGAAAATTCGATTTATTTTAAATTAAAAAAAAATCAAATAGATCCATTTAGTGGGTTCAACTAAATTGTTTTTTGAACAGATGAAACCGAATCCCAGATCTATTAGAAGTAAATAAAATATTTAGTTATTGGACGACGTTAAACAGATTTGGATTTGAGTAAATAAATATGTTTAAAATAAATAAGTCCAATAATGGAATGCAATAGGAAAAATTTGATTCCACGAAAAATCTAGTGCATTCAAATAAAAAAAATCAAATAGACGCGGTTAGTTAATATCAATAGAATTTTTCCGTCAGTGTACTGGTGAGACCTGTACCGACCTATATTTCAACTTTCTACACAGTTTTCAAATTAATCCTAATTCTCTAGTGAGTGTCGCTAGCAGTTCATTTAAGAATCTTTTTCATTGTTTTTATATTTATGATTTACTATTATAAATGGATTCAGTGATATGTTGACGGCAGCAAAGCGAAAACGAACTTAATCGAACTACCCTAGTACATTTTTTAAATATATATGCGGAGAGTGTTATTAAAAAAGTAGAAAAACGATTACAGATTTCGTGAAAAGCGCTTTTTTTCTTTTTACTTCGGGATAGAAATAAAGGGCCAAGATAAATTCGCAGAAAATCTTGGCTTTTTCAGTGAAGAGCAAGGAGAACGCTTCCACCGAGACATAAGAATCATGGAAGATAGGTACCAGGCAAGAGGGACACACGCATGATGGCTGGTTACGTTTGGAGTTTGACGATGTTGAAGTTCTTATCGTTGGAACGCAATAAAAATTCTTTTTCAATCTTTACTTCTTCATTTTCATGGTGCTGAAGTTTGCATCGTTGGAACGCAACGAAAGTTCTGTTCAACACTTGATTTACCATATTTTTATTATTACAGGCGATTTTTTCAATAAATTTTTAAATGTACATTGCTAAACAAATCCTTAAAAATGGTTGAAGGACTTTTGTGGGCGTAATCTGCCAAATAAATTCAATTCGTTGCAGTCCAATGATACAAACTTAAACGTCGTTTATTTTCTTCATTATCCAAAATCTCATCCTTGACCGCCCTGCAAATTTGGGCGGCGGATTTCTGATGAGGATCCTGGCAAACGTTTGAGTGTTTTTCGTAGCCAACATTTTCCAACAAAAGTTCGGGCTACCAAACTTTCGTTGCGTTCCAACTATGCAAACTTCAATATCAAGGAGTTTGATGCGTGACTGCCTCAACGAGTCTCACTCAAGAAAATCACGAATGCGAAGCTTACTTGATGTGAAAATATTTAATGAAACTTAAATTTTTTGATAAGATTCGATTTTATTAAAAAATTGTATTCTTGTGTTCTTGCGTAGAATGTCAATATTAAGTGTTAAACAAGGATCAATATAGAGATAGAATTTAAAAAAAAATACAGTATTGCTGCACCAAATCGGTTGTTGCGCTGTGTTATTACACTCACACACGCACACACACACACCCGCGTGTGAGTGTGTGTATAGACATACTTATGTCAGTATGCGCACGCGGAAATATCTACGCATACATACATATATATATGTACATACGCAAATATATATATATACACATACTTGAACGTGATTCTAATTGGGCATGTGTGTCGATTGCCCGGAGCTATGTAACATTTTGTCTCCTCGCCTCAGTCGTTAGAGATGAGTCGTTAGCCATCGCATTTACACCCTCTTTCTCTCTTTCTCTCTCTCTCTCTCTCTCTCTCTATCTCTCTACCATATGTTATATAGGCCCCGGAGCAAATTTTGGCACCGAGCTGTATATGTCTATGTCAACATGTTTGAATCAACGCAGAGAAATGTTCTGAACACACAAGCACACACACACGCTCATCCTTTTTGTTCTCAGCTTGGCTCAGACATGTAAGTAAACATAGTTGAATCTCTCTCTTCTCTCTCTCTCTCTCTCTCTCTCTCTCTCTCTCTCTCTCTCTCGCTGCCCCACTCTTTCGTTACCGTCCTGTTAATTTTTCATCCCTTACGGAACGAGATGGTTCGACCCTTGGGGAATGAGATTCGAGCGGGAAAATACGTGTCCTTCCGAAACATTCGTTAGTTACAATTCTAAGCTGATAAGACTAAAATGATTTCGTAACTGGTGATGCGGTTCCTTCTTTTCGTATTTTCAACGGTAAAGTAAAAATGTTCTCGTCTAGCCCCCTGGTATTCACGACACCTTTAGAGGGTCTGCAAAAACTTGAAATTAGGAAAATAAGATTTTTGTATTATGTGGTTTTATACTCTATGGTTTTAGCTTCAATTCGTTACGAAGATATTGTAGAACATTTTAAACATTGACTGAGTTGTGAGGATTTTTGTGAAGGATTATGACGCCCACTGTGCTAATGCGAAGGCTCAGCTTTTCTTAGCGAACGAAGGCTTTGGCTTTTCCGTTTTTCTCGATGGCGTTGAAGTTTGCTTCGTTTTTTTTGCAGATTTAGACTATGGGTTCCCAGTAAGGATTTTTAAAATTGTTAGTGATTTTTCTTGCCTAGATGTGCCGAAAAAAATATTTTTGCTGCTTTTCATAAATACAAACTTCAATACCATTTTTCTCGAATCTATGTTTTATAATACGGTATAGGTTGTATCTCAAAATCTATTCGTCCCATTCACATCGAACTCGAACGAAGCATAATTTATAGAATTTCTATCCCACGATCGGACGATTTTTTCATGTGTTTCTCCATCGGGTCATAACAAATTATTATTTAAAGTTGCTTGTTGTCGAAAATCGCACCTTTTTTTCTACAGCTTGCCATTTTCGTAATTTAAATTTTAAAAAAGTATCCGGTCATAAAAAATTCTATTATTGTACCAAAAGTACATTGTTTATTTTTCATTTCAGATCACCGCAGTTGCCGGAACCATCTACACCGATTGACAATGCAGCAACGACGGCACTTTTTTAAAATAAAAATAACTTCATTGTTTAGCCATATTTTTTATGAAAAAAAGCTCATGCTTGGCAACACAATTAATACATAAATTGTGTCCGAAGTTCCGACCTCGTCATCCCAATAGTCTCATCGGTAAAAAAATATTGTAAATCGACCTGCTCTATGGGCCCCGAGCTTATGTCGACCCCTTGACGTAGGAAACTCAAGGAAAAAAATCGAATACGCATTTTGGCCTCGTCGTGCGAGCGCTGATAAAATTAAGAAGCTTTAGGGGCTAAAAAGCTAAAAATTGCGAATTTTTTTCTGGGAAACCATTGGTGAAAAAAAAAGATTTTTTAAAACACAAAGGTACATATATTGAGAGCCTTCAAAAAAAAAAAAATACAGAAAATCGCCAGAAAAATGGTTGAAATGGCAGACGATGAAATTTTTTTCGCGCCGTTTGACGGTGGACGCTCTCCAGCTTAAACGGTCCATCCGACATCTAAAAACCGAACGGGTTATTCAAGGTAACAATGAATACGAGTCGCTGACGATCGTCGATTTCTAAAATAATTTTTTTTATCAACGTGGCGATCAATTCAAACCCCAGCATATAAAGTCTATCAAGACGTCGTAATTTTGACGTAAGAATCAAAAAATGAAGGTAGATTTAAAAAAAAGTAAGATCGTCAACGACCTTTAAATATTTCTCATCGTATCTCCTGTAAATTTGGAAACAATCCATCGAGTGGTTCTCGCGATATCATGTCCACCGACTATGAAAACTGTTAGAAGCTGTAGCTCATTGAATTTTGGGAATATTTCAATGAGTTTCTCAGGGAACATAGCTAAAAGGTGATACTATCAATAAAGATATTTTTCGAAAATGCAATTTTTCACCCACCCAGGTAGATGTAGTTCGATAAACAAAAAAAAGCGTGTTTGAAAAAAGAAATCACCACAATCGCGTCCAAACGATTGGAATAAGTATACGTGATACGAAAGTACTGACTGCAACTGTTCACTGCTATATTATACTCGACGTCTGTGTGGGTTTTGCACTCTCCGCTTCCGTATACATTCGCATGTAGATGCTCTAATCACGAGCAGTATATAGAAATCAGTGCAAGTCGGAAAAGCGCGAAAGGCGGATGGGGTGGGGGGATTTAGAGGAGAATGAGGAAGAGCGGGGTTTATTCAACGTTCCATTATTGCCGGGGCAATCTCTCCCTCGTGGCTTCGGGCTTTCCACGAGCTTTCGTTCGTTCGTTGTTTTCTCTTATTTGCCTTTTTTTCACTCGTGCCCTCTCGCACTCTCGCGCGCTATTAGCTCTCGGCGTGTCTCTATCTCTCGATTCACTCGAACTGCAATTCGGGACAGCTGTTTTTAGTGTGTACGGGCTTCCGTTCCTATACCCTGTCAGCATCCGGGGAACAAAAAAAAATCGGTTCAGATTGTCCGATGAGCTATTTTCAGCCAACAATTTCATTCCCAACCCTTTATTTCCGAGTGTCGATATGCATGCAAAATCTCTATATACGTGCAGCCTGTGCCGACTTTTTAAATGCCTGTGAATGATTTTGTATACACACGTGTGGTCGTGTGTGTGTGCTCATACACACACACACACACACACACACACACACACACACACATATATATATGCACACATAAGCACACGTAACTAACGATGTTTCATAATTTACTGTATCATTTTATCTATGCCTCGTACACTGAGAAAAAAATTCGTTTATCCAACCAAAATTCAGTTGGTTTAACAAAATGTATCTTTAAATACGTTCAACTTGATTTTTCATTGGCGTAACAAACGTTTTGTTAATCTAACTGATAGTTTTAGTGGAGTGAACTGTAGCTTATTTAGCATGTCTGAGTAACTGTTAAAACAAGAAAATTTCGAGACAACAAAATGCATTTTGCACATTCAACGATTTCTTTTTCTCAGTGTACTGATTTTTCGTTCGGAATTAAAAAATTCATGGACAATCAAGAATGCAGGTCACGTCGGTGCATCGACAAAACAGGAAATGGCTAGTAAAATTTCTCCTCAATATCCCAAACGATTTATCCCTGATTGAATTTATGAGAGGGGCAGGGGGCGTGGGGTGGATGTGAACAAGTACATATATGTACGCGAAAGCAACTAATAAGGAACATCACTTAAGGATGTAGTCTGGGGTTCAAGCCCGTTTCGGAAGCTTATTAAACATTTTTTTTCTACAAAAATAAAATAGAATCATTCTAATTTTTTTACCTGCTTTTATCGACATCGTAAACTATTGAAAAAAATTTGTTGAACTTAATTTTACACAATTTTATCATTGTTTTTTTTTAAGTTAAACTGGACACCTTTAAGGGGTGATGATTTTTGACGATATGGCGATTTGTTAGACAAACTTTTCACTTTCCAAATATTTGCCTAAAATTAAAAATTGTTATGTTTCCGGCCAACTTAAAAAATGCAGTTTTGAGATAAACGCTGCACAGCCGCCAATTTGAAATTAATCGCTCCAAAAAAAATTATAAACACCCTTTTTTGTAATCTCGATTTATTTTGTAGTTTTTCTGAAAAAAAAATCCCTAAGAAGCCTATTTTTTCGGCCTCTAGCGTGGCCTAAGGCCTTAAGGCGTTAACCCCACTTGTAGCGCAAAAAAAGGCCTTTTTCATGAATTTTTTTAAAGAAAACTATAAAACTTTTTTAATCGATCAATATACCATCTTAAAGAACACATCTTGAAGAACTTTCAGTAATTTTTTTCTTGAAAAATATTACATCGTTTAGTGGCAAATGGCCGTCAATGAAATAATGTTTTTATATACACGGTTTGCGGTGACCAACATTGCGGCGAAGTGGATCATCTGAAGAAAAAAATGCGGATGGATTTATTCAAATATAAGTATAAACTAGTCTTTAATCGAAGGATTTTAAAAAATATTCATTTTTCACAAAATGGAGGACAGTCAAAGTTAATGGTTCGATTTTAACGGAAAAAAACGGCCGTTTTTTGGCTATAAAACGGCCATTTTTTTTTTTCGAAAAAAAAATCGAACGATTAAAGACTACTTTTTTATGTATTAAATAAGCCTGCAAAATTTCAAGAAGATCGGTTCATTAGTGTTCGAGTAATCTTGGTCACCGACTTCAGAAATGCCATTTTAAGAAAAACGCGTTTAAAGTTTCTCTTTCAACGCGGATTCTTCTCTTTCAACGCTCATATCTCAGTCAATTTTGTTCGGATCGACTTGAAATTTTCAGGACATATTCTCAGATACTTATACTTAAAAAAAATCCAATAAAAAAAATCGATTTTTTCAAAATCGCAAGTGGGGGTAACCCCTTAAAAACTATTAGACACGTATTTTTTTTATCTGCGGAAAATGGTTTTAAGGGAGGAAACCACCCCTCAAAAAGGCGTGTCGAGGGGTGGTTTTGCAGTTTCACTCAGGAGCAGTCCACCGATTTGAATTAAACAAAAAACTTCTTCTAATGTAAAGCTATGAAAAATCTACGATACAATGATTGAAAAAAAATTAAATTGAGGGGCGACACGCTTTATGTTGAGGGGTCGTTTCCCCTCTTACGTGTGATGGGGTAGTCATCATTGGAACGCAACGAAAATTACTTCTTATATTTTTATTGCCTTATTTTTATAACCACTATTTTGCCTCCTTGCTTTCTTAATTTGCTTTTTTGTTTGAAGTTTCTTTTCTTCACTTTCGATATATATAGAGTGTTAGGAAGGTCGATGCAAAGCCTTAAGGGGGTGATAGGTCACCTTGTTAGGGACATATCTAACCTAGGTTACCTTAGTCCAAAGTCTAAGGATTTCGAGTTATCACAGTAAAAATTATTTTTGGAAAATTTTACTTTCCCCCCTTAAAGCCGTTTGTCGAAAATAAAAAAATACGTATCCAATAGTTTTCAATGCTTTATTACATATATGAGTTTCACCAAAATCGAAGGCGGACACTTTTTTCGAGTTTTCGAGTTTCGAGAGATGTCGGTATGGTGATGACATTGACGTCTGCATCGTTGGGATGCAACGAAAATCAATACTTTGTAATTGTTCAATTGTATTTGGCTGCTGTAGGCTGTGAAAAGTATTCAAACATTTTCGCGTATTCTTATTAGAAATTTGTAACCTCAATCAGCAAAAATACAGGCTTTGGGTGATGACGAAGTTGAAGTAATGAAGTGTGAGAGAAAAAAAATCGTTGCATCCCAAGGATAGAAGTTTGAACGTCATTTATTGTGGCAGGGGAAAAGAAGTAAGCTGCGGGGACTTTCTTCGTCTTCTCCGATCCCCTTCTCATTTGCGATAGAAATGCATACGTAATACGTTTAAACAAAAGAATGAAAACAAGCAAAAAGCCACTCTATTACGGAGATCCCGATGAGGTTTCGGTTTTTCGCCTTTTTTCTCGGCAATTCGCGAGCCTGATAAAACATTTGAACGGTGCTAACGCACGTGTGTGTGTGTGGAGGCACATATGTATTTCGTATACACACACATGATCTATAGATGGCTCAGTCGTTCCACTCTACTTCACTCACGCTCGTCGTAGGCTAAGCCTTCTCTCGCGTCAGCGATTGCAACGTCATGGAGTCTATCGCTCTTCGCACTAATTCCATCATTCCATCACTCGACGAAACTTCGACCATGCATACATACATATATATGGGACATTCCACGCCATTTCACCTAGCCCGCGACCCCGACCATTTTTCGTTTTCCTGATTTTTTTTGTAAAATTGTACCCCGTGATACGAAGAATTGAACGGAATTCAATGAAAAAAATTATGTTGAATAAAAAATCATTTTTTTCGTTGATTTCAGCACAAATTAAAAATAATCCGTTTCGGGCCTGACGAAGCCGAATTGGAAATCACAAAATCAATAGTTGCATTATTGGAGATTAAATTGATAAAAAATCTTCTCAAAAAAGTATAATTGTTCGAAAAAAATAGTAGGCAAAATAGGCCCACAATGAGACTAGTATTACAAATAATAGAATGGGTCACTCTATTTTGAAGACTTTTTTGAAAAAAATTAAAAAAGGCAATCATTTTTCTTTTAATCCATTTTTGAAGCAAAAAAACGTTGACATTGATAATTCATCATTTTTTCATATTTTTTTAACGAAAGTATGCTTCAAAATGAAAAAAAATGATATAGTGACATTTGTCGATATCTCAATTAGTTCAGGAGTTATCAGTGTTTGATCGTTTCCAAAACTTCTGAAATCGACATTTTTTGGAAAATTATAACTCCTAAATGAGAAGAGATAAAAATCTAAAAATTTGTGTGGATATTCCTTTCATGGAGTACAATTTTATAACAAAAAAATCAGGAAAAACAAGAATGGTCGGGGTTGCAGGGTAGGTGAAATGGCCTGGAATGTCCCATATACGTTCGACAAATATCCTCTTGTCTAGTGTCGTGACGAGAGGGAAGATGTGAGGTGGTTTCCTCCCTTGGCAATCGAGAAACCTCTCATTAGGAAAATTACAGTGAAACATCGAATTGAGAGATTCCAATTTTACACGTACACATATGCATATCTACGTCGATACGTGCAGGTATATGAGTTGGCGCTAATGTTTTCCAAAATAAAACTCATAAAGTAATGAGTGCGTGATTGTGTATATTATGTGTGTCTATGTGTTATTATGTGTATAAATTTTGCACTGTGAAACCTTCTCGGCCCTTTATGATCGCCATGTTCTTTTTTCCATTCTACCTAAAGGTGTTATATGCCTCCTTAAGGGGGATAGCATACCCCTTAAGGTATTTTTTTTAGATGGTATTGAAGTTTGCATCTTTGGGATGCAACGAAATGACATTTTTTTTTCGTACTGCCCAATTTTTGTTCATGACATTAAAGTTACAAAAATCATTGAAACATTTTTAAACGCCCGTTTTAGGTATCCACAACCGAAATGAGAAAAAAAAAGAATTTAGATGATCAAAATAATTGCGAAATAAAAAAAATATTGAAGAATTTTCGTTGCATACTTCACAAACTTCAGCTTTCAAGAAAAAAATCAAGAATTTCAGAAAATCGGTTAATATTTCTTTTAAATCAGGAATTAACACTTCTTAATAAGTCTGTATAATTGAAATTCGGAAAATATAAAATTTTATTGTAGTAAAAAAGAATGATAATTTTTAACTTTTCCTAAAATGAGCATGGTTACATGAATGAGTAAAAAAATAATGGAGTCAAAGTAACAATAAATAATATATGATCGATATTTTTTTCGAACTGTTAGCTATTTCCGCTCTTAAAAAATATTCTCGAAAAACGCCGATTTTCGGCCCGGCGGAAAGCAGTAGGAAAACTGCAAAAAACCTACCGCCGTCACGGTCGGTACCTACCGAAATTCCCCAGTGGTAACGAGACTGAATTCTAGCATGGCCGCCGGAGGCGCCTGGATCAGGCATCTCGTCACAGAATCGTAATATGATCGTATGAGCCAGCCCAGTGCCTCTGGTTAGGCGCGATAAAAACCGCGCAGGAGACAGCGCAAAACCGAATACCGACCGGATAACAATCACGCATTGCTACGTGTGCGATGGTGTTGAATCTTTCATCATTGGAACGCAACGAAAATTCGTTCTTATATTTTTATTTCCTTATTTTGATAGCAACTATTTTGCTTACTTGCTTTCTAAGTTTGGTTTTTTGTTTGACGTTTTTCGTTTTCATTTTTTATATATACAGGGTGTTAGGAAGGTCGATGCAAAGCCTTAAGGGGGTGATACGTCACCCCGTAATGAACATATCTAACCTAGGTTACCTTGGTAAAAAATCTAAGGGTTTCGAGTTATCATGGTAACTATAATTTTAAGTATGATGACAAAATAGGCTTTTTGGGGATTTTTTTTTTTCAGAAAAACTACAAAATAAATCGAGATTACAAAGAGGGTGTTTATCATACATATCAGTGACTGTATACAATAATTTGTTTAAAGCGTTTAGTTTCAAAATGGCGGCTGTGCAGCGTTTATCTCAAAACTGCATTTTTAAGTTGGCCGGAAACATAACTCAGACAATTTTCAACTGATTCACTTGAAATGTTGAATATATCTTGTAAAATACATTGTCTATGGAAATACGTAGGATTTTTTTTATATTGCATAGTTCATTTGTTATTAACAATTATCTGACGATTTTTAGACAACATTTTCACTTTATAGTCAACATTTCAAGTGAATCGGTTGAAAATTGTCTGAGTTATGTTCCCGGCCAACTTAAAAAATGCAGTTTTGAGATAAACGCTGCACAGCCGTCATTTTGAAATGAATCGCTTAAGAAACATTATTGTATACAGTCACTGATATGTATGATAAACGCCCTTTTTTGTAATCTCGATTTATTTTGTTGTTTTTCTGAAGAAAAAAATCCTCAAAACGCATATTTTTCGGCCTTTAGAGTGGCCTTTGGCCTTAAGGATATTTTTATTTTTTGACAAGTTTTTAATTATTCACCACGTCCCATTTAGTTAGTTGTGCGGATACAAATGATTGTATTGGTGTTTGTCGATTGAATGCACATTAAGCTGAGACGCAAATAAGTGTTAAGTTACCAATTATTGTCTGTTCGAACATTATGAACGAGTTAAAACCTAATATTGGGAAATTTTCCAAAAATCATTGGAAATCAGTCTTTGGACTAAGGTAACCAAGGTTAGATATGTTCTTAACGAGGTGACCTATTGCCCCCTTAAGGCTTTGCATCGACCTTCCTAATACCCTGTCTATGGCTTATAGAAAATAACAACGAACGGCAAAGACCAATCAATCAATTAAAATTTAAATCAATCAAAATTAAAAGATTACATAGAACTCATGATTATTTGTCAATTTTTTGTTCTTTTTTCGTTTGTTCATTTGCTTATTCTTTTTTCGTCGTTTGTTGTTTTAAGACGATCCTCGTGACGTTTTTTATTTGTTTTTATAATCGTAATTGACTACATAGCCTAATACCCATCAGCCCAAATCCGATTCCAGACTTCGGGCTGTGTTTCTGTAAAGATTGGTCCAAATCGATGCTATAGATCTCAGCCTACAAACGAACGACCAAACTGACTCTACAGTTTTATTATATCCCGTGGAGAAATTTGTTGGGGGTCCCCAAATCCTACCATATCCCTTTAGAGATTTAATAGGGACCTCGCACGTTGGGAGTCAACATTGGAATCCGAGTGGATTACGCGTTTTTACCCGATTCACGTCGTTTGCGAATTTTTTGGTTGATATTATCGCCAGAAGTTGTTGAATCTTTGAAAAAAAAATAGTCCTCCGTGATCCTGTACACAACTGTGTTGAGCAGTCCTAAGATGCAACCACATCTCTAGAGGGATTTGTTAGGGATACCGCACATATGGAATCCTCAGGGGGATCCAATTGGATTCTGCACTGTTCCCTGATGAATGCCGTTTGCGAATTCTTACCACGTTCAAATGGAAAATATGTGAAAAGTCACGAGAAAATTCGGCGTGTTGAACATAACCCTGCACGCTTCGCGAGCGTTTACGTGTGTGGTGATATTATGTCGCAAAGTATGGTAAGATGTTTATGGCTGTTAATTATCAAGATACGGCGATTTTTTCAGTTTTCAACCCCTATTGCTTAGGGTTGGGGCGAGTTGAGGTGCAAAATTTCATTGGGGTTACTTTCAGTATGCAACCATCTAGCTTCAGCCAAAAGATCTAATTCTACGCTGGAAGTGCTGGGTTTTCGTCTCTTTTACTGGACTATTTACGTTTTCTTCACTGGTAAACATAAAAACTAAGAAGAGAAGTAGGCTCCAATTAGAAAATGATTTGGTTATTTGCGTCTCAAAAATAGAACCACGACTCGACAACGTATTAAAAAATAAACAGGCACAGCCTTCTCACTGAAATTGTTGTATTTTTATTGTAGTGTAGGACCTAAACCCTTGCTTTTTACTTTTACCTGGCTTGCAACCACGCGCCCCCGAGCAAGACTTTGCAAGCCCTTGGGGGTCGCGACCCACACGTTGGAAAACACTGGCTCAGACGCTTCAAAAATAATGATTTTTATGTGTTGAATTGAGGGCATTACATGGTGAAGACTCATGTCAGAGGCAGCTGGACTTGCAGAATCATTAGGAGTTGATCACACAACAGTTTCGAAACGTTTTATTTTTCACGAAAAAACAGCGAGTATTTATTCAAAATCCCGATAGCAAAGGGATCCAATGCGATGACTCATTGGGTCTCTATCACGAAGTGGGGACAAGTACGAGAATCCAATTGGATTCCTACGACAATTTCTGCACGGGATGAAGAGGAAATTGCAAGCACACCCAACGCTCCATAATAAATGAACATTGTTAATTTCCCCGGAACGAAAAAATTCTATTGAACGCTCACAGAACTGCACCTCGATTGTTCCCATTATTAGAACGCTGAATATATTAGGTTTGAGGATAAAGTCTTGCGACACTAAAGTGCTCGGTTAAATATTTTTCCTAGCATATTATGAGCTTCTTTCGCCTAACACCACAAACCGATATCGACTCTACACAATTACAGAAGCTGTCTGAAATTATTAAACAAAAACGTCGTACACGTCAAGATATTCATCTTCTTCATGACAACGCTCGACCCCACGTAGCTAAGATGACACGAAAAACTATTTCAGAACTAGAATGGGAAGTACTACCATATATCCACCATAAGCGTTTTTCAATTCAAGACCTAAGGATTTCTGGACGGCTGCCATTCAAAGTTTATCAGAGCGTTGGACGGAAATTGTATATGAGAAGGAAGACCATATTATAAATTAATCTTATCTTAATAAAGTGTTATGTTTATTTATATGGGTGTCGTGTGTGTCGTAAGACTTTCTTACCAATCTAACAATTTACAACTTTGTAAATATCCCTTACTAGGGTGGCACAAATTTGAGCTCTATTTTTTTCCCTCTTCTCACCATCCAATTATCTTCTTTGAGGAGTAAGGCCACAGTAAAATTTTCAAAAAATCGTTTTTTTTTCGCTTAAACGGTGCTTTATCATCATAAGAATAAGTGACTATTCGATTTATAGCAAGACATTTTTTTTCACCGACTTTGAGCGTATAACGTAAGCCCACCTCTGACACGGCCATAGAGTACCTGAAACTTTAAACGCATTTTTCTCGAAACAGCTTTTTTCCAATTGGCGTGACAAATAACTTCAACAATTTTCACTCGATTTACTTCAAATTTAAAAGTTAGGTTCCTAATGCATTTCGCAGAGAAGTACGTACGGAATTTCTGATTAATCGAAAACTTTTCATTTTATGGGCAGTTTTATACGAAATTTTTTACTGAAAATTCGTTCAAATACCTACAACTCAATTCAAATACGTAAAACTTTGGAATAAAACAATATTTTTTCAATTCCGTTCGTACTTCACTAGGTATTCTAATGTAGATTGACAAGAATTTTTGTTTTTCGTTCCAGGTGAAAAATTGTGGACGCTTAATGTCACACTGCGGAGCGCCTAAAAAAAAAGATAACAAAAGAAAATATTAGTAGTCGGCTTTCTTTTTACATCGAAAAAATATATATATATATTTTTTCTAAGAGCTCGATATTCATACTGAATAGATATGTAATTAATTTTATGAGTAAATCACTTTTTCATACGAAAAAAAATTGTTAAATTCGCACATGATTTTATACGCGTTACTGTGGCCTAACCCCTTAAAGAAAAAAAAACATTGTCCCCAAAGCTGCGAGCGGTCAAAAAATATTTAGAGGTTGCTCAAGTCTCCCAAAAATTCCAGTTTTCATTAAAAAATCGATTGTTTTTTCTTCTACTTCCCGCTCATGAATTTGACGCTTTTTAATTTTTTAATTTACCTCGCGAAATCTCTAGCCGGCCAATCAATATTTAGTGGTCGCTCAAGGTTCTCGAAATTTTCAATTTCCGCTAAAAATTAAATCTCGCATGCGCTATAATTCCTTGTAGCATAAAAACAAAATGAACAGCGAAGTGTTACATTTCCTGAATAATTTATTATAATAATTTGTATTACAAACACCAATTAGACGATATGTGTTATTATGGATTGTTATGTATTATTGTATTACGGCATCGCTCGTCACAGAGTACAGCTACGATTGGTCCGCAGTTTGACTAACGAGACCAACTGTGGGACGCATAACGATGCTCGGAAAACAGCTGCCAATTCGGTTTTACGAATAAAACGACCTAAAATTTTGTTTATGCACAAGAGCTTTAGAGAATTATTTTACGAGAACAAAGATTATAATTCTTGAGTTGGAAGTTTTAGAGAAATTTGCAAAATCTGTTTCTAAAGAAAAAAGGATTAATTGTTTCGAAAATGTTACGAAGCTTCAAATTTATGAGTGAGAAGAGTTAATACAAATTGGTGAAAATTGGACATTTCGAAGCTTTTGAGCAACCAATAAATATTCATTGGCTGGCTAGATCTTCCGCGAGGTTACTTTTGGAATTATAAAGCGCAAAATTCATGGATGAGAATTGGACGAAAAAAAAATCGATTTTTAATGAAAATTTGATTTTTTGGGAGGGGCTTGAGCGACCTCTAAATATTTCGCGACCACTCGCAGCTTTCGCGACAATTTTTTTTCCTTTACGGGGTTACCCCCACTTGCGATTTTGAAAAAATCGATTTTTTTTATTGCATTTTTTTGAAGTATAAGTATCTGAGAATATGTCCTGATAATTTCAAGTCGATCCGAACAAAATTGACTGAGATATGAGCGTTGAAAGAGAATAATCCGCGTTGAAAGAGCGTTGAAAGAGAAACTTTAAACGCGTTTTTCTCAAAATGGCATTTCTGAAGTCGGTGACCAAGATTACTCGAACACTAATGAACCGATCTTCTTGAAATGTTGCAGGCTTATTTAATACATAAAAATGTAGTCTTTAATCGTTCGATTTTTTTTTTCGAAAAAAATGGCCGTTTCATAGCCAAAAAAACGGCCGTTTTTTTCGTTAAAATCGAACCATTAACTTTGACTGTCCGCCATTTTGTGAAAAATGAATATTTTTTAAAATCCTTCGATTAAAGACTAGTTTATACTTATATTTGACTAAATCCATCCGCATTTTTTTCAGATGATTCACTTCGCCGCAATGTTGGTCACCGCAAACCGTGTATATAAAAACATTATTTCATTGACGGCCATTTGCCACTAAACAATGTAATATTTTTTAATAAAAAAATTACTGAAAGTTCTTCAAGATGTGTTCTTTAAGGTGGTATATTGATCGATTAAAAAAGTTTTGTAGTTTTCTTTAAAAAAATTCATGAAAAAGGCCTTTTTTTGCGCTACAAGTGGGGGTAACGCCTTAAAGAAGACAGTTGGATGGTGAGTCCCTTACTCAATTTTTTGCCAAAAGTACCCCGATTGGAAACTCAGCGGGTGAAGATGCCGTCGTTTAGTTTTCACAAGATGCATTTTTTCCTGCTACCAAAACTCGTGGATCAAATGATCGATCACGAAGATACCGGACCAATTTGTCGTGCATAATTTATAAAATAATCAATACATCCGTCGCGAAACTACATAGCAAGAATCCAGGTGAAGAAATTCGATGAATTAGTTTTGCAGGTGGAAAGAAATGCGATGAATTAGTTTTGCAGGTGGAAAGAAATTCTCGGATCACGCAGGTCGTGATCCTCGTGGCGTAAGAGCGGATGCATCCGCCAGTTACTGGGAGAGAAAATCCTCTCGCACAGAGGAAAACTCGGTGGTAGAAAAAAAAAACTCGAGAAAGAGATGCAGTCGGGAGAGACGGGGGAAAGGGAGTGGAGGCGGCTGAGAGAGGAGCAAAAAATGCGAATGGGGGAAATGTCGATGAAAACTCACGGGGGTTTGCAGCGAGGCTCACTGACTCGTATAAACGCGAAGCAGAGTCATAGAAACGGTATGGAAAACACTATGAGGGTCTCATCTGCCCGTATACTGCGTGGAGATTTGTTTTGAAATAAAGCAGCGAGAGAAAAAAAGAGAGAGCGGGAGAGAGAGAGAGAGAGAAAGAGAAAAGAAGAGCAGAAAAAAGAAACAAGAAAAAGTCCAAGAGAAAGCGAGAGCGGCGGAGAAAAAGAACGATTCCATGGAGCGGTGCACTACAGGATAAGAGACAGTGGTCTATGGGGTATTTCATGAAAACCATTTTCTTGCCCTTAAGAATCGCATCAAAAGTACTCCGTACACAATCGATAAGTGGAATGATTGATATACCACCAAATTCCAATTTTGCATACTTATTAAAGTTTTTAAGGTGTCTGCATAAGCGTAAAGCTCGAAAAATACAATTTTTATTCTATAGTTCGACAGCCCAGGATCTTAACTTCAGTTTGCAACTAGGACTTTGTAAAAAAAATAAAAAAATTGACCGAGTTATGTCGATTTTTGTGAAGGATCAGATCGTCCAGTGCGCTACGGTGGACCTCCCCGCGGCGGTCTACCAATTTTTATTTTGTGTTTTTTTCGAAGCTATGTTATGAAACAGTGTTATGAAACAGACGAATTGATTCCGAGATTAAACTTATGCTGAATCTCAGAATCTATTCGTCTGATGCACTTCAAATCCGGGCATGGTTCATACCATTTTCTATCATGATCGTATATTTTTTTATATGTTCATGTATTTGTTGATAACAAATTATTACAATTGTTTTTTTACTCGCAAATCGAACCTTTTCTTCTGCACCTCGTCGTTCACGTAATTTTCAAAATTGCGCATAGGAATCCGATCATGCAAAAATGTTATTATCGTACGAAAAGTATTTTTATTTTATTGTTTATTTCATATAATCCTTTCCACTAACAGGCTAACGAGAGCTCTTTGTTGCCTTTGTAAAATAGCCTTTGATCGTATGATGAACGAAAAGAAAACGTTCCAAGCCGAGTTGCAATAAAAATGAGAATAAAAAAACGAGCTCTACCGAAAATTAGACTAGACGGAAGATCATTCGGCTCTGCCCGAATTAGTTCATACGAGCGTGAAAATATATCGAAAATAGGTCCTACACATACGCAATATACACAAGCAGAAGAAAAAAAATGTACAGTCTCGTAGCATGGGATGCGGCGAATATTCGACGCACTCTCTCTCTCTCCGGGGTTATTTTGCTGTAGCATCGGTGGTCTGTTGGATGCAAAGGCGCTCGTTTTACACGAGCGATGCACCAGCCAGCGAGGAAACACATTGGTTCCGCGTGTATACCGGGCAAAACCGTATCGAGCGTGCGGAAATGG
>OY723393.1:17208227-17313273 GCA_963210295.1 Ophion ellenae | reverse complement strand
GTAACCTCCATGTTTCGTACCTTATATTAAGATAAAAATATTCGTACTTTTCAAATAAATAATTCTCTTTATTAATCAATAAAAACGTCAGGTTATTTTGAGACACCCTTTAGTTTCCTGACGCGACAGCCAAAAGGCAAAGACGTGTACAGTGAATAAAGTAAATCATGAAAATAAAGAAGAGATCAATTGATTGGCTAGTGCATTCATGCTCTACCAACAGCATGGAGCGAAAAAATCATACCAAGTGCCCATATGAGCGAGATCCAAAAAAAAACCAAAAAAAAAGAAGAGCAAAACATGAAAATAATAAAAGTGAAATAAAAAATGATAAACCCAAAAATAGAAGTCTATACGAACAATAATAGGAATAAAAGGAGCGGTGGATAGAGCGGGAGTAAAGGGACGGGGGAGTTTAACGAGAGAAATGGCAGAGCCCGGTGGGATAGGAAGACAGGAGAGGAGATAGCGTTGGATTGGAATAGCCGCGGATGACCCAATTACTCGCGTCCACCATCAGGGCTCTCGGGTGATATGAGGATCGCCAGGTATTCCGTTCCCTATCACGTACGAGTGAGCAAACTCGAGAGAGAGAGAGGTAGGTCGAGAGATCGTGAGATCAGGACCTCGAGAGAGAGAGATAGAAAGAGAGAGAGGAGAGAGAGAGAGTTCCTCTCCTGGTTTACCGTTTCTGGGTGCACATCGCAAATTCGATGTCGGATAGCTCGGCGTTTCCTGGACAGCCGCACGAATCTATAGCGTCACATATATTTGCCGTGGGCCAACACGGTATGACGTTCTCGGGACGTCTATCGATCTCAGCGTGCACACGAATACATACAGGCTTTCAAAGCTTTTTTTTATATATTTTTTTTATCACAAGCATGGTGAGAAAACTTGTGAGTTTTACGACCCCCATCCGTCCTCCTCGTCCTCCCCTCTTTCCTGCCAATGTCGGTCGTACCCGAGCACCGAGCGAGAGGGGGGGGAGGGAATTCCCAACTGCAGGATTAGAGAAGTCGTGGACATTTTTTTTTGTTCCTTCACTCGTACACTTGCGGGGAAAAAATCGTTAAAAAGTGCAGTCACGTAGCCGGATGAAAATTGGTAAGAATTTTATTGCTCACCGAAATTTTGATTAAAAAACTGAGAGAAAACAAACAAAGATGAGTAACTCTGTGTTTCCGCGAAATTGCCTATAAAATTGATCACTTATTTGGCCGCACTGGGATGTGAGTATGACGGACGCTGCATGTTTTTCACATTGTCGAAGACGGCAGTGAACGTTGCGACGTTCGTCCGCGTTAAACGGCATTGGCCTGAGCCAACACCTGGATGGGTGACCGCTGAGGGACGTACCGGTTTTTCCGCCGATTACTGGGGGGGGGGGGGGGGGGGCCGAGATGGAATTAATATAAGGAGCATTGAAAACAATAGAACAAATTTGAAGAAAATCAATTTTTTCGTATTGACATCAATGCTTAAAATTGCCGACTATAGAGAAAAAAAATGAAGAAAAGTATGACATTTGAAGGTGTCGAACGAACGTTCAATTTTCGCTGCAATTTACGATGTGGGGATTCTTTTTTTCTTTCATTTTTTTCGGTAACTACCCGGCTGGAAATTTGTTCAGGCTAGCCAGATTTATGATCAGGCCGTGATCAGGAAGCTGTGTGGCTATCCGTATTACGGGAGTTTGGATTCGGCCGTGAGCCTGCCGTGAGCCACAGGTCAGGCAAACATATAGCAAACGTGAAAATGGCCATAATGTGGTTTGCCTTATCAGTGCCCTAATGTGGCTCTATTAGGAGGCCCATGCATGGCAGTGCTCAGGTTCGCGCTAGTGTTGCTTTCAAAAACTATGCTTGCACGTGTGTCATTGTATGCATCGTGTTTGGGTTAAAACTTGAAAGTTTTCGCGATATATAAAAAGGAGCACATCAAGTGAAAACGTTATGAATCGCAAAGAGAGGAAGCGGTATTTGACACGGCTTCGTGTTAGGAGATGTCGTCCGGAGAAAAAAGTTGACGAGTCCCGATCATCGGTACAAGTACCAGGTATGTATAACCTTACTTTTTTCAACTTTTACAAACTTTATGAATTTTTATACACTTGGGTATGGAATAATATCAATATAAAATATGATTTAAAAATATAAAAATTAAATTAAAAAATAAAATATAAAAAATATTTAAAAAATAGAATAATATTAATATAAATATAATTTAAAAAATGAGAATGATATACGTTGTTTTGTTTACAAAAAATTTGAATATTTACAGAAAGAGGCCCGAATGATAAAATTCAAGATCAGGAAAGCCTTGTCAAAGCTACCAGCAAACAAAATCCTAATGCCAGAGGAGAGAATTCAAACACCAGCGAAGAAGATCTCCATGCCAGTGGAGAGAATCTCAACCCCAGCGAAGAAGATCTCCATGTCAGCAGAGAGGGTTCTAATGGCAGCGAAGAAGACCCCCATGTCTCCCCATCCCCATCCCCATGTTCAGAAATATATATTTTCTTGTCAAACTGTTCAGATGTAACTTGGTGTTAAATATTCAATAAACAAAAAAAAGTTTTGTTATTCGTTCTGTATATTTTCTATAATACATCCGATCAGGCAGTCGTATACACGCCATCATAAGGCGCCAGGATAGCGGCCCAATCAGTCTGCCAGATTCGGACGTAATCAGGCTGCCAGATCCCGCCGTTATCAGGAACAGCGTAACATTTTTGTTCACGCCCTGAGCAGGTTGCCATACTAGCGCCATATAACGGCAGTCAGGCAACCTGATCCGAGCGTGATTAGCGCCATAACTAAATTTCCAGCCGGGTATGTACCACGTTTGGGAGAGACACACGGATTTACTTTTCTAGTTACAGCTACGTAGTAAGGTGTGTGTGTGTGTGTGTGACGAAATACGCCTCGATGCACCGTTAAAATTATATCGTCGAATTATTACGGTGAATAAATGTATACCGTCGCTTCCCACGCTCTAACGAGTGTAATGAGAGTAATGAGAGTTTACTAGCGAAGGCGAGGGAGGCTCTCTCGACCTACAACTCGACGTAGCACGAGTTTTCCATTAAATTTTTCAGCTTCGCTATCAACGTTACTTATAAATGTCACATTTCATTAATATTGCTACTATTCCTATTAATAATAATATTTCATGTATCTTTATCATTGTTCATCGTTGTCTTCGTTATTTGGTTCGAATAATTCCATTGATCAGACGTTTTTTTTTGTCGAAAATCAACTTTTTTTCGACAGCTTGCCATTTTTGTGATGTTGAAGTTTGCATCGTCAAAATGCAACGAAATTGTTTTTTTTTCGATTGCTCACATTTTTTGGCTGATTTAAGCTACGAAAATCACGCAAACGTTTGTTCGAATCCTTATGCCTAACCACAGACCTAAATCTACATGAACTGGAACAGTAATAAAATTGAAGAATTAAAAAAATCTCTGCATTTCAATGATGCAAACTTCAACGCCATCCATTTTCGTAGTTTCTGACAATTCAAAAGCATATCTAGGCACGCGAAAATTCTATATTTATCCTTAAAGTAGACTTTTAATTTTTCATCCAGGATCACCAGTTGCCAGAGCCACCAGCACCGATTGGCCATACAGCAACGGCGGCACGTTGTTAAAATAATAATAACTTCATTGTTTGTCATGTTTCAATGAAAAAAATCTCGAACTTCGCAAGACCCTGTATATCAATGGTGCGTAAAATCCTGACCGTGACATTCCAATACTCGCGTCGAAAAAATATTGAATATCGACCTGTTTTTTTGGGACCGAAGCTTAGGCCGGAGGCTGTTGAAAAAAGTCGCAACCAGAATAATACGATCTTCCTTGCCTCCCTAACGCGACGAGGTAACCGTTTTTGCGCGTGTAGCCATGAGCAATATTGCCGTCTCCAGGGCCCACAAAATTCGAGCACGAAACACGAGAATCAAACGCGTATGGCGCAATGAGTACATCGAATTGCCATTTACTCCTTTTAATTTGCGTACCGCAATCCGATCGAGGTTTGCACACAATGGTTAGAGCCGAACGTTAAATACGTTGATTATGCGGTGGTGTAAGGCTCACAGAGATTTGCCTTTACAACTACGCTAAGAGAGAGAAGAGAGAGAGAGAGAGAGAGAGAGAGAGAGAGAGAGAGAGAGAGAGAGAGAGAAGCAAGGCATAGTCTGTGATTCCGTTACACGAAAATCGATCGCCGATAGAACAAAACGACTGGAGCCACAGAGCTGAACGTTACGGAACGTGCGACTTACGCCCCTCTGTTAAAAAGCACGTCCATATATCAATATATACGTGTGGGTATATGGTCGATCGAGTGTTGAAAATCATGTATATGGACACATGCTCGTGTAGATTATGCTGCAGATACGTAGGTGACAGGTATGCCGTGCTGTTAGAGACGATGTATGATCGCGCCTCAGTTATATATATATATATATATATATATATATATATATATATATATATATATATATATATATATACAGGGTGGCCCTAAAAGTGACGTTCAAAATGAAAATCTGGATGCCTCGTATCATTACCTATCCGAATCACCCCCATTTTTGTTCTACGATCTTTTTAGTCATCAAGAAAAAAAACTTTTGTTTTTCTCTTTTGTGTATTTCCTTTCTCGCTATCTTTTATACTTGTGTTATAACTGCCTCAGATTTCAATCAACGGTTGAAAAAATAGGTCTGAGAGGATCAGCCACGAAACTTCAATTGATTTAAAAAAAATACGTATTCTAGTCTAAATGACTGTCGATTAGCTCTAAAAATTTATAAGAGAAAAGAACATGCACGTGAGAGGGAAAAAAAATAAAAACCTGAGCTACAGGAAAATTAGGAAAAAATGTTTTTTTTTTCTGGAAAATTGAAAAAGATCGTACAACATACATAAGGTGATTCGGATAGGTATTGATGCGAGGCATCTAGATCTTCCTTTTGGACGTCACCTTTCGGGCCACCCTGTATAAATGGGCATAGGGTGCGCTACTACGGAGTGTGCACTCAGAGGGGAAGAAAAAAAAGAGAGAATCATATAGAGCAAGAGAGAGAGAGAGAGAGAGAGAAAGAGAGAGAGAGGCAAGAGACGATCGAAGTACATCGAGTATTCGTGTATTCACATCTATGGGGCATTTCAAGTGACAGTAATGAATGGTCTCCCATGCTCTCAAGTCGTATTAACCCAGGCTAATACTTAGATGAGTGACCGTTAGGAATATTGCTAAAAATAAGAGTAATGATACATTTTTTTTTATTTAGCTTGGAGATTACATCGATCAGATTACATTTAGATATATATATATATATATACACACACACACACACGCACGCACGCGTATATATATATATATATATATATATATATATATATATATATATATATATATATATATATATACAGGGTGAGGCACATAAAGTGTTACAGAGCAATAGCACTCAAACTATTGATCATATCTAAAAATATTTCAGACAAAAGTTTCAGTGTTCAAGGAGACCGTCATACTGGACCACCCTATTTTTTTCGGTGGAGGCGTTGAAGCTACGTCAAGGTCAACTCCACCTTTTTAAACGGAATGGTACATTTTTTTTCGACCATCTTGTGGTGCACCTCAAGCCGCATCAAAAACGTCAGGGGGTCAAAGTCGTTTAAGGTCATTCAAGGTCAGTATCGATGATACAAATCTAAATATCTCGGATCACTACCAAATATTTGGTATTGATGCGAGATATTTAGATTTGGATTTCATTTTAGTAGGTGACCTTGAACGACCTCGGACGACTTTGGCCGCCTAATGTTTTTCATGCGGCTTGAGGTGCTCCACGAGATGGTTGAAAAAAAATGTACCATTCCTTTTTTAAAAAAGTGGAGTTGACCTTGACGTAGCTTCAGCGCCTCAACCGATTAAAAAAATAGGGTGGTCCAGTATGACGACCTTCTCGAACACTGAAACTTTTGTCTGAAACATTTTTGGATACGATCAATAGTTTGAGTACTATTGCTCTGTAACACTTTATGTGCCTCACCCTGTATACTACTGTGTCCAAAAAATAAGGTGACATTTGAATTTAAACTGCGCGCGTCGAAGGATTTGGAGAATTTTTTTTTTTTAGTTTGGTAGTACTGTCAGTGACATCTATGTCAAATTTACATGTCAAAATATCCATTAGTGTTTGAGATACGCGTCGTTTTGTGAGCTGCTAAAAGTGAGTTTTTCGTTGCCACGATAATGCACCATCCCATACTGCACTCGTAATTCGTGATGATTTCGCCAAAAACTCAACCCATATCGTTCCGCAACCACCGTATTCACCTGATCTGGCGCCGTGCGACTTCTGGCTGTTCAGCAAGCTCAAAAGATCGCTCCGGGGACACCGTTTTGATACGATAGAGGAGATTCAAGCCGCAGCCAAGACGGAACTGAAGGCCATCCCGGAAAGTGACTACAATCAGTGTTTCGAAGATTGGAACATCCGTTGGCATAAGTGCATTGCATCGGGAGGGGATTACTGTGAAGGGTATGAAATTGATTTGGAAAAATAAATAATTTTCGAAATAAATACAATGTCACCTTATTTTTTGGACACAGTACTATATTTATGCGTGTGTATATGTTTATATATATTGACTCATCTAAATATAATCTAATCGACATAATCTCCACGCTAAATGAAAAAAAAGAGGGAAAGAGAGAGAGAAATTGATCGATCGACGTTTCATTGGTCATTGTTCTAATTAATAGATAACTTTGGAGCAAAGCTGGTAGAATAGCAGTGGATTTTTCTCTCAGCTCGATCCCACGAGATGCAATAAAAAAAATGAATATTACCAATAAAACATTATAAATCAATAGAAAAATATAGGGATGACATTTAATTTAAAAAATAATACGAATCCTACTGAATCAAATAATAGCATACAGCGAGTGAAAAAGAGGAAGAGAGAAAAGTACGACGATACGAGCATATGGTCGATTAATTCTGGACCGGCCCGTATATACGTGTAGAACATGCGCGAGGGAAGGTGAACGTTACCGTGTATATACAAAATTACGTAGTAGCACCCCCAGACGCGTACGGGTTCCCAAGTGCCGTCACCGCCCCGTCCGTTCCTAACAGATTGCCATTACGCCCGTTAATCGTCTACTTCTCTCTCTCTCTCTCTCTCTCTCTCTCTCTCTCTCTCTCTCTCTCGCTCTCTCTTTCCCTTTCGCTCTCTCGTGCTTTCTCTCTCTCCCTCTACCGCTCTCTCTCCCTCTCCCTCTTCAATGCCCCGCGAATTTCTCGCGGCTGATGCTGCTCGGCTAGCCTCCGGCAACGAGTGGCGGTTCTATCATTCTGGTCGTACGAGAAACGTCGTGCCCGAGCAATTAGTCTCGTTATACGCTAAGGAGATTTGCCGCGACTCGCTAACCTCTCCTAACACTGCCGACGGGAAAACCATCAAGAGAGGAGAGAGAGAGGGAGAGAGAGAGAGATTTTATTATGCCTTAGTACTAGTACTTTACGGCAGCTCATTACATAGACAACTTAAAAATAATACACTTGCTCTCTACCAAAGTTACATAACCATTGCACCGGTGAGAAGTTATACAGATGACAATTGTTTATCCAATAGTCAACGATAAAAACAATTTTTAAAATTAAATTATTCCTCTCTCGCATTCGCAAACTAAAAAAAAATATTAAATTCAAATGAAAGAATAGCCGATAGTTCGGATAACAGCGGAAAGCGAAAGAACAGAAAAAGAGAGAGAGAAATCTATACAAGACTGGGGGAGCTATAGAGTTATAGAAAGACGTGTTGAGGTAGTCCTATCGCCAGGCTTCAATCGATAGGATTAAAAATTTTTTTTTTGACTTTCACTAAATATATTAATAATCGTCTCTGTAAAATTTCAGGGTCCGTTATCGACTTAATTACAGGGAAAAAAATCAAAATTGCGTATTATTACGAAGGAATTCCGAGACCACACACAAAAACCCAATTTCCGGCCGCTACAAAAGTGTATATAATGGTGGGAATCCGTCAGATTCTTAAAAATAATCAGATTTACGTACTTAACACTTGTAGTAATCCAATGCTCTCCGAAAAAATAATGCTTATTGACCTAATTTTTATGTAATATCAAGTTTAATTTGAACTTCCGGTGTTGGATTTATTACCACTAGCTACGATAAAGAGACGTGACAGCAAGGCAACAGCTGACTGTAGTCCTAACCTCATCTCACTCACTCGAAATTCCACACATATTTCATTTTCAACCGACATATTTCGCCGACACAAATTTTCCGCGCTTTTTACCAGTCGTGGCCCGAATGCAATGCTTTATATATCACCTGACACTGTTTTGACAGATCGACGTTGAAAAGCATGGAGATTAAACTCGCCGGGTTCAGTACAAAGAGACCGAGATAGAACCAATGTTGCCAAATATCAAACCTAGAAATACTGCGCGAATCGTTGGAATAACATTTTTTTTTCTAATTAAATGTGAACATTCATTAAACAGTTTACACATGGAAAATTTTAATTACAAATTATTTGCATATGTTAAAAACATAAATTGTACAAGTCTCGAGTATGATCAGTGGTATGGCTAGTGTGAAGCGATAGGATTACCTTAAGCAAGAAAAACACCCGGGTCAGCCACCCTTCTGCCACGAATCAACCCAATCGTATGCGTAAATTAATTTAATGTGTGCTCTGAAAACATCGTGTTCATTTTTTAGAAAAATGAGCGCCAAACCACGAAAATGCGATCGATAGAAAAACGAATTAATTTTTTTTAAGACGTAGGGGGAAGAGACTGAGTGAGAGAGCGGGGGGGGGGAGAGTTTATTATACAAACCTCGAGGGGACGTGATATAAGCCCAAAGGTATTTCGGGCTACGAAGAACAGCAATTACATTGTCGAAATAAGTCGCCTGTGAAAAAATTTCATCGAGGACGAGGCGCGGAGTTGCCCTAATGTCAATCATCGCTCGACACTTGCTCGACGAAGCTGAATATATATATATATATATATATATATATATATATATATATATATATATATATATCCGTCTGCATTTTTTTCGCATACCCTTGCTTTCACGACCCCATCTCTTTTACTTTTACCCCATACTTATCACTTCACGATTTCTGGTTCCGCAGAGAGCCTCCGGAGTGTCGACCACAGCTGCTCTTTTCTAATATGACACTGAATTTTGCAACAAAACTTTTTTTTTTAATATAATTTATCAGTCTTATTATTCACATTTTTTGACTTTCATCAAACCATCGTGGTTTGATGAAGGATTACGAATCTTGGCTGACGAATTAAACGAATTGCCAACCTCAATGTCCGCGAAGTTGCCGTATTCCAGCAACACTTAATATTAATTAGTGGCAATAATAAATAATCTCGTGACAAATATAAGTAGGCATAATTATAAATGACTCAAAATTTCATTCCTAGTTGTATATAACATTCACTGACGCAGTTTTTTATTTCATAATAATCATCGATAATGTTTTACTTTTTCAAGTTAGTAGTAACACAAAAGTTTTACTTATTCACGTAATGAAAGTATAAAAATGCATAATTTTACGCTTCAATTATATATATTATGAAAAATCAGCATCTACACTGAGAAAAAAGAATCCTTGAATGTACAAAATCCATTTTGTTGTCTCGAAATTTTGTTGTTTTAACAGTTGCTCAGACATGCTAAATAAGCTACAGTTCCCACCACTATACTATTTGACCACCAACTGTACTGTTTTGTTATGTCAATCAAAAATCAAGTTGAACGTATTTAAAGATCCATTTTGTTAAACCAACTGAATTCTCGATGGATGAATGATTTTTTTTTTCAGTGTAGAAAATAAATTTACACCTCGTCCGCGTTCTTTTGAGGTTCATGAAAAAAAAATTCCTACACCGTAATTCGACTCTACTGGACCGCTCCGACCTCCTTAGACGAAAGAATGAACGTCGTTCGCATACTTGATATATCCTCCCGAATAATGAAATCCTCGACACCATATTGCAATATCGCCATACGAGAAGTGTAATAACGTGAGTATTGAGAACGAAAAAGTACCGCGGTGATTTTTGCCGCAGGAATAATAAGATACGTCTGGGAAGCGGAAAGGAAAAAAAACTAGTTGGAAATTGAGTGCGAAAGCAGGTGAGCCCGGGTACGCCGGTAATAACGAGGAAGGAGAGCAAGAGTTGATGGAAACGAGTGAATGGGTGGGAAGGTTCAGGGAAAAAAAGGAATGAAATGTCGGATGTGACACTCGAGGACGATTTGCTCCACTTTCCTCGTTCTCTTTCTCTCTCTCCATCTCTCTCGCTTTCCTTCCCCGTTGAATCCTTTTATACCGACACAGTAGCGATTCCGTCGTTTCGACTGTCAAAACGACCGTTCCCTATCATTCTCATTGTAAGACCCTTACCTCTCGACGTCCGAGGTAATTACCGCAGGAATCATTTTTTTTCCTAAAAAAAGGCCGGCTTGGTACAGTTCACAGAACTCGGACTCCTGCGAAGATTTTCATTCTGTTGCTGCAGCCCGCCGGTGTTATCGAGAAGATGAGAACACGAGACAGCAAAAGCTGTCACGGGACCAGGATAAAGATGGAGGAGAAAACGTGAAGGGAAGGGAAGGAAGAGAATTAACAAATCTCGATAAACCGAACTATAATTATCCTGGACATTTTGTAGAAGTTAATAATGTCGAAGTTGAAATACAACGAAAATTGTTGATTTTTTCATTTTTTAATTATTTAAGGGGTTGTATACAATTGAAATTTTCGAAAAATCGATTTAAAATTTGTTTCTCGTAATGTACATATATTTAAGTATACACACAAAAAATTTATTTTCAATCCGGCGAATATTCTCGAAGTTACATGCACATTTGTAATGACGTGTCAGAGCGTTCGAAAGTGCTTTTTAAACTTTAAACGCGTTTTTCTCAAAACTTTTTTTAAAATCGGTGAGCAAGATTTCTCGTAAACGGCTGAACCGATCAGTCTCAAATTTTAACACAATCTATTCAAGTATATTTTTCAGTAATTAATCGAAGCTTCTCTCTCACCGATAAATATTTTCCATTTTATAAACAATTTTGGGCCAATTTTTTTTCAGAACCCGATTTTTTTTTTGAGAAGCCGCCATTTTGTCAAAAAATATTATTTTGCTTGTTCCTTCGATCAATTACAAGATAATCCATTATGTTAACGAAATGTTTTTGGTTTTTTTTTCTTCATTTTAGATGATCCAGTCCAGAGATATCGTGCTCACCGCAGGTGCTTTTTTTAGGTGCTCCCGGAGATCAGCTATAGCAGTTTTCAAAATAATTATTTTTACAAATAAAAAATGTTAAAATACAGTCAAATGTTACCATAATATGTGTACAAATTTTTACGTTAATAGGTTTAAAGGTCTTGTCAAGAAAAATTCTTGAAAAGTCGATCTTTTTGGGCCTCCTGACTGCATATAACCCCTTAAAGCGAAGGGCCGAAAAGTCGATCACTTAAAATATCGATATGCCGAAAAGGCGAACGGTCCGGATAGCGAAAACTTATGATCAAGCAATACGTTACTTGCGCTTCAGAGTGAAGTTGGCAGATGGCGCTGGTGGTCAGTCGGGTAAGGCAGTCATTCCATGCTCGCTATTTAGGTATTCGCTATTTTGGTCCATCGATCATTTGCGTATCTAAGATCTACACATTCGAAGTTTGTATTCTCGATATATGGCTTTTTGCCATAAATGGTATTACCAATATTAGATACACACTTTTTACTATTTCGGAGGTATGAATGTTGTAGATTGTTCGAATCTGTATTTGTATGACTCAAACTGCAGACTATCCGAATACATGTTCCCGAATCAATGGGCTCTCGAATAAATAATCCTTTGGTGAAATAGTTATTCGATTTCGTCATCGGTCGAAGGATCAAAATTCCAATAATTTAACCTTCGTTATTTTCAGTTTATAATTCTGACATTTCGAAATCTTGGTCGTTCTATATTTGGCCATTCGAAGTTTTCATCCCCACCCAATTTCTATGCGTTGCTCGATCGTGTAATTCTCCATGACTAAACCTCAATACTTCCTGATGCCAGTTGTCAAAGATTAGTACTTATGTTCGCCACAAAAAAAAAATGGCGCGCAATTTAAAATGTCTGGTCACTTTGAGACACCCTTTATAATAATAATCATAATCGCAGCGAAAAAAGACGGATGGAATATTTGCGAAAAACGCCGTGTATGGGACAAAGCGACAAACAGTATCTTTATACATGTACTACTGTGTCCAAAAAATAAGGTGACATTGTATTTATTTCGAAAATTCTTTATTTATTTTTCCAAATCAATTTCATCCCCTTCAAAGTAATCCCCTCCCGATGCAATGCACTTATGCCAACGGATTTTCCAATCTTCGAAACACTGATTGTAGTCACTTTCCGGGATGGCCTTCAGTTCCGTCTTCGCTGCGGCTTGAATCTCCTCTATCGTATCAAAACGGTGTCCCCGGAGCGATCTTTTGAGCTTGCTGAACAGCCAGAAGTCGCACGGCGCCAGATCAGGTGAATACGGTGGTTGCGGAACGATATGGGTTGAGTTTTTGGCGAAATCATCACGAATTACGAGTTCAGTATGGGATGGTGCATTATCGTGGCAACGAAAAACTCACTTTTAGCAGCTCACAAAACGACGCGTATCTCAAACACTAATGAATATTTTGACATGTAAATTTGACATAGATGTCACTGACAGTACTACCAACCTAAAAAAAAAAATCTCCAAATCCTTCGACGCGCGCAGTTTAAATTCAAATGTCACCTTATTTTTTCGACACAGTAGTATATACACACATACATATGATATTGCTGTCTCATTGTCCACACACTTTTTACTTTTTCTGAAATATAACATCATCCTCCTTTCCTGCACAGTAGTAGAAAAAGGGGATGACAGTAACGCTTGTAACCCTTATACAGGGTGCGGCAACATAACTTCCTTTTTTAAAATGCGCGCCATTCAGTCGGTTGATGTCGTAACGGAGCGCTAGTGATCTCGTTCGAAAGGGGGGGACTCTAAAGTCTTATCCCGACACAGTTCAATCGCCATCATGCGTTGGAACAGTGAGGAGCGTGCTGTTGCCGTTGAGGCCTACTTTTCGAGTGGATGTTCTGTGATCGCAACCCAGCGTGCCTTTCGGAATCGCTTTGATTTAGTTGGCCTCTGTCCCGGACCGGAAATCAATCGTTACGTCACCTAAAGTCACAGTGTGGTGTGCAATTTCCTCAGCTGGAATTATTGGTCCCTGGTTCTTTGAGGAAAATGAAGTCACAGTGACAGTGAATTCGGACCGGCATGTGAACATGTTACACGATTTTTTTTCCCACAGACAGATGAGTTGGACTTAGGGGACATTCGGTTCCAACAAGACGGTGCAACGGCACACACTTCAAGAGCATCGATGGCTGTTTTGAGGGAATACTTCCCAGAGCGCCTCATCTCAATTAGGGGCGATTTGGAGTGGCCGGCCCGCTCTCCCGATTTGGCCCCTTGTGATGTTTTTCCATGGGGTTTTTTTAAATCCCGTGTTTATGTGAACCGTCCAAGGACCCTGCAAGAGCTGAAGATCAACATCCGGGAAAAAATTGCCAACATAACACCTGCTATGCTGGCAGTAGTCATGACAAACGGCAGAAATCGGTTTACTCAGTGTATGGAGAATGGGGGACGTCACCTATCTGATTTGATCTTCAAAACTGTGTAAAACAAAACTTTAGGCATGCGCCTACATTACAAAAAACAAATGAAAATGTTCTGCTTCGTACAATGGATTTTATTAAGTTTCGAAAAAAGGAAGTTATGCTGCCGCACCCTGTATATTGTTATCGTGATAACAATTATTATTTCATGTTCATATATGCACGTGTGTGTAGGTACAAATGTTATGTCATGCGTAGATGAATAATATACGAGGCCTATATTGCAGTCGCGATGCTCGCGGTCAGTTTGCAACCGCGAAAAGTATTCACGGTTAAGGGGTAAGGCCACAGTAGAATTCCAAAAAAATCGATTTTTTTTCCGCTAAAACGGTGCTTTATCATCATAAGAATAAGTTACTATTCGATTTATAGCGAGACATTTTTTTCACCGACTTTGAGCGTATAACGTAAGCCCACCTCTGGCACGGCCATAGAGTACCTAAAACTTTAAACGCGTTTTTCTCCAAACAGTTTTTTTCCAATTGGCGTAACAAATAATTTAAACAATTTTCACTTGATTTACTTCCAATTTCAAAAGTTATGTTCCTAATTGCATTTCGCAGAGAAGTACGTACGAAATTTCTGATTAATCGAAAACTTTTCATTTTATGAGCAGTTTTGTACGAAATTTTTCACTGAAAATTCATTCAAATACCTACAACTTTTGAATAAAACAATATTTTTTAAATTCCGTACGTACTTCTCTAGGTATTCTAATGTGAATTGACGAGAATTTTTGTTTTTTGTTCTAGGTAAAAAATTGTTGATGCTAAATGTCACGCCGCGGAGCGCCTAAAAAAAGATAAGAAAAGAAAATATTAGTAGTCGGCCCTTTTGTACATCGAAAAAAAAAAGATATATATATATTTTCTAACAGCTTGATATTCATACTAAATAGATGTATAATTAATTTTATGGGTGAATGACTTTTTCATACGAAAAAAATTGTTAAATTCACACATGATTTTATACCCGTTACTGTGGCCCAACCCCTTAATCTGAACAATAAACGAGCTAATTGTAAGTTGTAAAAATGTACGAACGTAAATTTTAACGAGCCATCTACTTTGTCAAAATGTTCGTTCCTCAAATAATAAAAATACGAACAACAAAAACCACAACGACAACGATAATAATAACAATGAAATGACATAATCGACTTACTCTGGAGCGGGATTCCTCCAGCGCTGCGTACCAGCGCGCGCCATCAAGCATCAACGAACCTGCGACCTGAAATTACACGAAGAGAAAAAGAATCTCGTTAGTTCGGACTTTGAGCGTATAGCGGACGTCGTAGCGCGGAGGTTATACTTTGTTGTACTCTTCTCATTTGTATTCTTTTCTCGCGTTTCTCCTTCTTCTCCAGTTTTTTTGCTATTTAATTATTTTTTTCACCAGAGTGACGTTACGTGCAATTGGCTGGGCCGCGAAAAAAAAATCAACCCGTACCGTAAATGCACTAAATATTTCTCTCGGCGGGGACAAAGCACTGCAAGCATTATGACTGAATGTGTGTATGCGCGCGTTTGAGTGTCGATGTAGTTGGTGGATTTCAGGCTGGGAATCTCGACTCTTGATTGACAGAATGCAAAGAGAAAAACAAAAAGGAGTTGAAAGAGAATCGTATGCGGGGCAACAGAAGCGAATGGGCGTGCGATACGAAGAGAGAGCGAGCGAGAAGGAGGCAGAAAACCTTCTGTTTCCCCAGGGTCCAATTAATGTCGTAATTGGCTTTTGAAAATTTTCGGCCGACGGCCAAAGCGTCGAATTGGTCTGTGACTCTCAAAGCTCCGTCTAAACACACATATACATGTATGTGTGTGTCTATATATATATATATATATATAATCCCAAACAAATAAGGCAAATCGCTGTCTACGTATCCGCACTATACATATTTGTACATATAACACAACGCGAATAGCTTGGCCGCCATAAAAAAAATTCCAAGACTTTCAAACGTCCTCCTTCACTTCGTAAAAACGGCCTCCGTGAAATCGCAATTTTGCCTGCAAAGCACAATAGCAAAAGCAAGGACTTCGTCTATTCACGCGGAAATTAAAACTCCACCGTTAAGGGGTTAAGCCACTCTAGAATGTTCGAAAAATCTATTTTCTTTTAATGGGCCCCGAGGACCTCAAAAATGATGTCCCAAAAGATTGTGGCCGGGAAAAATCTCTAAGTACTTGGTTTTCGAATTTTAGTGCAAGACCGCCTGGTCCGCAGCGAAAATGCTCAAAACTTCAAACGCGTTTATCTCCAAACTGCATTTTTTAAGTTGGCCGGAAACATAACTCAGACAATTTTCAACCAATTCACTTGAAATGTTGAATATATCTTCGAAAATACATTGTCTATGGAAGTACGTAGGATTTTTTTTTATATTGCATAGTTCATTAGTTATTAACAATTTTCTGACGATTTTTTAGGCAAATTTTTCACTTTCAACTTTAGAAGTGCGCCATTTGGCCAAAAATCAATATATCGAAAAAATCCTACGTACTTCTATAGCAGTTTTTAGATATAATCGAAAAAGATTCATTGGCTCATTATAATTAAAAAATTATAGGAGCTGTTTGTCCGGCCGTGAACCCTGGAAAAACGGAGACGTCATTGCAAAAACGCTGCAAAGCCGCCATTTTGAAAATAATTGTCTCAAAAAAATTATTGTATACAGTCACTGATATGTATGATAAACACCCTTTTTTGTAATCTCGATTTATTTTGTAGTTTTTCTGAAAAAAAAAATCCCCAAAAAGCCTAGTTTTCGGCCTCTAGAGTGGCTTAAGGCCTTAAGTAGAAAAAAATGAATTGTTTGTCTCATCGAACTAACAAATACTCGGAATAACCAAATATTTTTATCTTAATAATATCTAATACGATAATGGAGTTGAATTTTACATCGTCATAATGCAACAAAAAATCTTTTTTATACTTTTAATTCCCTCTTTTATTACAATGTAAAATTATGTTTTGCACATGCAGATTGTGGTAAGGATCCTATGGAATATTTCAGTGATTTCCGAAGCTTAAACCTGCCAAGAGAAATTTGGACAATTAAGGGGTTAGGCTACTGTGAAAGTTTCGAACAATCGATAGTCGCTTTAGGCAACACGCGTTGAAGAGGAAGACCCCACGTACGGTGCAGTAATCGCAGATTGAAGGTAAACTTATGATCACAACGATCGAACTGCTAGTCAAACTCTAAAAGCGTTTTTCTCGAAACTACGTTTTTGAAAACGGTGTGCACGATCTCTCGACATGTAATAAACAGATTGACTTGAAGTTTGGTACACTAATTCAGTGTAATAATAGTTTAGACTTGACCGCGTTTTTCTTCTTAGCATTTTATTTAATTAGTTTTAATAATTATATCATTTTTCTTTAAAAAATTGAAGAAAAAAAAATCAAAAATCCATTTTGAGATTTGAAACACGACAAAAAAAGAAGCTCGGTCAAGTCTCAGCCAATATTATCTATTTTGAGAAAAAAGAATCTTTTTTTTCTGTTTCAGATCAACCAGGTTGCCGAAATCAAGTACACAGTTGATTCCCTCACCCGTATAGCAATTTGAGTCGGGAAAAGTACTGCCCCTGATTTGCCTTCCCTAGATAATATCAGGCTCTGGTCGGGCCTTCCACCCTGGAATAGGTTCGCAATGTAACGGGTCTAAGGCTAGTTCCCGATCCGCCGTTCCCTTTCTGGGGAACTGATCAGGAACGGGCCAGAGAACAAGCGGTAAATGACCAGGAAAGTTGTAGGGAATAGATTGGAAAATAACCAGGAACAAACGACGAAATTAAAAATGATGTTTCAGCGTTTTTGGAACCCTTGAGGAGATCAAATCGGGAGTGTATTCAATTTAGTATTTCGACAACATATTGTTTGTTGGTTGTCTACTTGCCAAGGTAGTATATGAGTGTATACATACGCTTGCCCTCATTTCCTGATAGGCAAAGAGACAGAAAAACGTACACAGATCACTATCCGAACGAAAGGGCCTAGAGTGCAAAGGGTTATTTCACAAGTATCACAAAATCATAAGCGTAAGTACACGCTGTAAGCATAGCACTTTTGTACGTGGTACAACTCACGGGACGAACTTTATCCTCGTACGATGATACTTTGCTTACGCGAAGCGCTTCGCTTGTAGCCACCTGGCGGATTGTTGGCGAAATACATTCAGGTAATGTCTTCCCGGCCAGAACATTGATGTTTCCCAACATGGCGACAAGGCGTTCAAAAACCACGAATAACCTGCTTTACTTGTTTGCCTCTTTAAATAGTTTGGCTATTCTTCACGCTCAAATCAATAGGTATCGTAATCGCGGTATTTATGATAAGCATTCTTATCCTCGTAGATTATCATTGATGAAATGAATGATTTCAATGATGAATAAAATTACAACCGATGTATTTATTAGTTTCATCCCAATCAATGACAAACATTAGGTGTAGTAAAAAGAAATTCATTATTTTGGCAACAGATGGCTTTAGTAATCTGTATCTCGCGTTGTATAAGTGCGATCGGATTACTCTAGATGGCGTTAGAAACATAAGATTTCGTACTGAAATAAACATCTCAGACAGTTTTGTGATTGCTTGACTCATTATTGTTTGAGCGTGCGTCAAAGATGGCCACCGGCAAAGTGAAAATACGCCATATTTTACAGTTTTTCTTCGATAAAGGCGAAAACGCAAGCCAGGCGGCTGAAAATGTGAATAGTGTTTATGGTCCTGATACTGTAACAGCCAATCACGCGCAATTTTAGTTTCGTCGATTCCGTTCTGGTCATTTTGATGTCAAAGATGCACCACGCTCTGGAAGTCCAATTGTCGAAAATGTCGATAAAATAATGGAAATCGTCGAGTCCGACCGTCATGTAAGCACTGTTTCGATTGCCCAGGAGCTAAACATTGCACAAAAAACCGTTTGGAACCACTTGAATGAGGCTGGGCACAAAAAAGAAGCTCGATGTATGGGTGCCACACTAGTTAACGCAAAAAAACCTCATGGACCGCGAGGTCATGTTGAATATATCTTGAAAAATACATTGTCTATGGAAGTACGTAAGATCTTTTTTATATTGCATAGTTCATTTGTTATTAATAATTATCTGACTAAAAATTTGCTTGAAAAATCGTCACATAATTGATAATAACAAATTTACTATGCAATATTTTTAAAAAATCCTACGTACTTCCCTAGACAATGTACTTTTCAAGATATATTGAACATTTCAAGTGAATCGGTTAAAAATTGTCTGAGTTATGTTTCCGGCCAACTTGAAAAATGCAGTTTTGAAATAAACGCTGCACAGCCGCCATTTTGAAATTAATCGCTCCAAAAAAATTATGTATACAGTCACTGATATGTATGATAAACACCCTTTTTTGTAATATCGATTTATTTTGCAGTTTTTCTGAAAAAAAAATCCCCAACAAGCCTATTTTTTCGGCCTCTAGAGTAGCCTAACTCCTTAAGAAAAAAAGTAATTTTCATTGCATTCCAACGATGTAAATTTTAATACCATAAACGATAATGGTCTCTATAGTATCTTATGGTCTCAAAACAATATCTTATAATATCAAAATGATGGTCTCATAATAATCTTAATATTTCGTTGACTACATCTAAAAGAACGATTTCGTTGATCCAAGTGATTTTCTTTCTCTATGCAATACTTCACCCAAGCGTCTCTCTCTCCCTCTTTAATTTCCACTTTTGTCCAATGTTTCGCGAGATGGCGAATTCTCGACGTAATTTGACCGAAAAAACCGTCGCGGTTATTTTTATCTCTATATAAAAAAGAACGAGCAGGACGGCAATCGAGAAACGATCGATCGCGCTGAAACAACCATTAGCCCCGAAGAGGATATTTTTTTGAAGGATTACGAAAAAAAAAAAGAAAGATCGGTTCGCGATGATCGCCCACCACGAAGACCATCAATATCGTCTGTATCCAAAATCCGATAAAATACATAAGTAGAAAAAAAATGAACCGCTCCCTCCGCGGTGCCGTAATTGACGTTTCAATATCCCTCGTAAATAGAATTATTATATATCTCATACGTATCCCCTCGAGGGATGTTAAAGGCTTTCGATGGAAATCCATATCAAAGTGGAAGATGAGTGAGAAGGAAAAGAAGATCCTGTACGAACAAATTCTGCATATATAAAAGCAGCATGGTAAGAAAAAATGTGTCGATTCTGCACGTCTACCGCGTCTCCCCGTATAGAAGTTTCATCCCCAAAAGTACATCTAAATTCCAAACTCCCTCATCGCATACGGATATACGTATATGTAGGCTCCTCTTCCGTCTCGAACCCGCGGTCCCATCGTACCACAATTTTATCTCATGTACCATAAAAATCTGCAAGCACGGACGAGGGTGTATGAGGAGTAAAGAAATAAAAAAAAAATTAAAAGAAATAACGGCATTGAAATGCGTGGTCGCGCACGCGTCCGGTTGGATAGACGACGAAAGACGACGAGGTTGACGACAACCGCGCGAGGGAGGCTTGCGAATCGACCAGTTGTAAAAAATTTCTGCCGACTCGGCGAAGAAAAACGGAAAATCCGCGCGTTCATCCACGACGTCTTTCCTCTTGGTTTCTCTCTCTTCTTATTTTCTTATCTCTCCTCTGTCCCTGCCGTCTTCTTTACTCGCTCTTTCGCTTTTCCTTTTTCTCCCCCCCCCTCTCTTCTTCTCCCTCTCTCGTTCTTTCGGTTCGTGATTTTTTCTTCGTCTTCCATCTTGATTCTTTTTTCCCTCGCCTCTTTCTACCCACACCCTCGCCCACTCACCCCCCTCGGTCTTTTATCTCATTTCCTTTTCTCCGGCGTTTCAGCGCTGTTACACAGTGTACAACGGCAACTCTCCAACGTCCTCTTCCTTTTCCACTCTTCTCTTCCTTTTACCCCGCATGATCCACGTCGCCAATTCCCCCCCCCCCTGCCCCTCTCATTCCCGCGGTTCCTGTCTCGTTTCTACGGCTACAGTTACCAACTCGGGGAGGCGCGGAAGGGCGGTCCTCAAGATCCTGAGCTTCTCTTATCTTCTCGTCCTTCTCTTGCTCCTTTTCTCCCCTCTTTCGCTTTACCACACTCAAAAATACACTCACACAATATCAAGCACTGCGTACACCCACACTCATACGAATACGCACACTCCAAGTACAAAAAAAAACGTCCTTAAAGCTACCCTTGTACAATCGTCACCAGCCACTCTTTTTCCCCTGGCACACCCGAAGGGCTCCACTCTCGCCCCCACACTTGGCCAGGACTCGTCCATTCACCGGACGTGATTGCAGCTTAAATATTTTACAAGACCACGCACCCCCTCACATATACGTGGTCGTGAGTGTGTGTGAGTGAGAGTGTGTGTGTGTGTGTGTGTGTGTGTGTGTGTGTGTGTGTGTGTGTGTGTGTGTGTGTGTGTGTGTGTGTGTGTGCACCTTAGTCCACAGTAACCGGTATAAAATCATGCGCGAATTTAACAATTTTTTTTCGTATAAAAAAGTGATTCACTCATAAAATGAATTACACATCTATTTAGTATGAATATCAAGCTGTTAGAAACTATATATATATATATATTTTTCGATGTACAAAAGGGCCGACTCCTAATATTTTCTTTTGTTGTCTTTTTTTAGGTGCTCCGCGGCGTGACATTTAGCATCCAAAATTTTTTACCTACAACAAAAAACAAAAATTCTCGTCAATCTACATTAGAATACCTACAGAAGTACGTACGGAATTTAAACAATATTGTTTTATTCAAAAGTTGTAGGTATTTTAACTTAAGGAATGAATTTTCAGTGAAAAATTTCGTTATAACTGCTTATAAAATGAAAAGTTTTCGATTAATCAGAAATTCCGTACGTACTTCTCTGCGAAATGCAATTATGACCGTAACTTTGAAATTTGAAGTAAATCGAGTGAGAATTGTTGAAGTTATTTGTCACGCCAATTGGAAGAGAAGCTGTTTCGAGAAGTTTTGAGTAGTCGGCCATTTTCGTACATAAAAAAATATATATATATTTTCTAACAGTTTGATATTCATACTAAATAGATGTGTAATTAATTTTATGAGTGAATCACTTTTTCATACGAAAAAAAATTGTTAAATTCGCACATGATTTTATACCCGTTACTGTGGCCTAAGGCCGTAAGACACTAATACACATACACATACACACATACACCCAAACACATACGCGCTCTACACTTTGTCACTATAGACGAGGGCTGTGACTGGCCATCGTATTTTTAGGGGCTGGATACATTATACATACATTAGACTCATTGTACATTATATATACGTCTTACATCAATGTACACACCTACACCCGTACGCGTGTCTCTGTGGGGGTGCGCGTGGGTTATAGTTATATGTACGTTAATATAAACGACCCGGCTATAAAGAATCATCCCCCGATGGTGAAATTTCAGTAGGGGAATAAGAATGTTGGGCATTAATACCGCCCGGCCTTTATTCGCGAGAGATTTCACCGCGAAGAAAGAAAGGTCCGGCCGGTCGTCGTCGTCGTCGTTTCGTACCTCGACGACGACACGAGGATTATCTTGCGCCCACTGATATGAGTCGCTCCGGGCCGGATTAATGGATCACGGAGCTCAGGATGTTTTTTTTTCTTTTTTTTTCCTTCCATTTTATTGATGATAACTATACAAATAAATAAATTAATCGAGGAACAGGTGGAAAGAGCGTAATTGGGATACGCCAAATTGGATGGCTAAATTAATTAATCTCGGGGCTCGGAAATTTATTTTCCTTTTTTTTAAATGATAAATAAATAAAATGATAACCAAAATAAATTACCGAATGAATGTATAGAAAAATGAGTAAAAAGGACAATGATGTCCTTTCTATTCATACACTCATTACATGAAGATAAAGATGTCGTTGGGGAAAACTTTTTGCTTTTCAAATGTCTGAATGTGTGGTTATATATATATATATATATATATATATATATATATATATATATATATATATATATATATATATACTAGCTGCCCCCTCGACTTCACTCGCCTCGAAATCCTATCGATGGCAAAACTACCCACTCAATACTCTTTTTTTTTTATCGATTCTTGGTGGCATTGTGGGATGTCTTACATACGATGCTGACCTGGAACATCACTTGAGTGTTCGCCTTCAATTTTGTTAAAACGCATATATGTGATAAAGCATTAAAAACTATTAGATTTGTTTTTTTTTTATCGGCTACAAAACGGTTTTAGAGGGTCAACCGGAAGGCGGAATAACGGTTTAAAGGAGGGGAATGTAACGCGTGTAAAATTCTCTATAGAAGTATTAAAAAAAATTAAATTAATGGGTCACGTGCCTTCCTTTGAGGAATCTCTCGCTCTTTCCCTTTCTCTTTGTCACTCCCCTTCCACTTCTAAATGATTTCTTTAATATAAACAATTCGTAGCGAAATTGGCTAATCTCTCAAAAACAGATAAAGCCACCCTCGCAGTTTCATTATATGTTGAGAAAGAGATCTTTAGATTTACAGACAAAACATGCCTTATCATTTGTACATTATCTTTTGTACGAAGTCATTTTTTGCGTTTTTGAAATATGGGTAATTCTTCCGAAACTATTATTTGGCATGTTGTCTCACTTTTTTTATAGATGCTATTCGATTACTTGTAGGTTTTTTAAAGTATAACAGTTTTAAATATTCCGAAATCTTCCTACAGAACAGATTTAGCAGCAAAACCATCGTTACTCTTTTTTCTCTGTATTTTTACTAGGAAAATCATTTCTCTGGAACTATCCAGACTTCATATGAACTAGCAAGCTGAAGAGGTGCTAAAAATTAAAAAATCTCAGAAAAAAACATTCCTTTAAACCATTGGCCATTTATTCAAATCCTCCTTTGAAAAACATAACGACAGGTATCGCACAATAAATAACGAAATTTTGTAACCGTTTTTCTCAATCATTCCTCTGGAAAGCTGTAAATCAACTCAGATATTGTGTGACGGGTGCTACTAGTTGATCATGCTTGCCAGAACAGTGCCTTCTACATCTACTTTTCCGAAGGGACTGGATTGTGTTGTATCAATTTTGTAGCCTACGTTTTTTTTGCACCGACTTTGTGTGTTTTAAGGTGATGTCACAGGTGAGGGAGGTGTCATTCCTCTGGTCATTCTTAACGGTATCATTTTTCAATCAGTAAGTAGTAGAAAGTAAGTAGTTTTATTCAGTTTTCTTTTGTTTACATTTGGTTACAGCTTGTCTTTGGCTTTTTTTTTATCAAACATGTGTGCTGAAATCCTCGGTGATTAACAATTATTTGTCTTACGACTATTTGGTATTGTTTAAATTTTTCATATTTGTGTTTTCGGTTACGCGATTATTTAAGGAGGTTGGAGCGTTAGCCACAATCCAAGGTTAAATTGAATAAAAAATATATATGTTATTGTTTAGACTATACTGAGTCTTTACGAATTTTTTGAACTTTTTCCACCACTAAACACCAGAGATAAAAAATAGCTCAATGTATGTCATTTAACGTGCGGTTAGATGGGCAAGACTTTCACACTAAAGGTTATGTAACTTTTTTTTGTTATTTAGCACAAAGATAAACCATTTCTAACAACGGATTAACGCAAACTGAATCTTTGTAAACATTTAGAAAAAACGAATCCTCATCTTGCCCATCGTAAACTATGGGCCAATAAGCTCGTGACGTAGATATAAACAGGCATAATTATAAATTACTCAGAATTTCATTGTGAATTGCATAAAACATTCGTTGTCGTAGTTTTTTCAGTATAATCCTCGATAATGTTATACTTTTTCAAGTTGGTAGTAACACAAAAGTTTTTCTACTTTACGTAATAATAATATTAAAAGGCATAATGGTGCCCTTTAATGATATATTTAAAAAAAATAGCATATACAGAATGAATCTGTACCTCGTATGCATTTTTTTGAGGTTCATTGAAAATAAAAATTAATAAACCGTCATTTGACTCAACAAAAGCGCTCCAACCTTCTTAAGGTGATAAGGACGATGTGATGTGATGGGGGGTTATTTACAAATGAGTGATAGTATGATTGAGCTCTCTAACGTCTCTGCTGTAATACCGAGTTTTGAGATCTTGGGATCTCGTTATTCCGGTTAGGTTATTGTCAAGGTCAGTTAATTTTTGCAAGTATGTAGTGAAGTTAGTCGTGGCTCTTTCTCTAAAGCTTGTTTCGCCAAGCATCTCGTAGAGGTCTTGGGTGGGACAGCTTTGTGGCAAGTACCCCGCTATTTTTAACATGTTTTTATACGCTATTTCTAGTTTATTGAGATTATTGTCGCTGTAAAGTGGATATAGGCAGCTCATTCCGTAGTCTAAGATTGGTAATATGCATGCTCTAATGAGTTTGTATTTTACGTGCGTGTCAATTTTGCTGTTCCAGCCGATAATTCCGGATAGCATATATGCTATTTTTCGCGTTTTATTTATTATTGTTTTGGTGTGGAATGCCATATTCAATGTGCAGCGCAGATCTATGCCTAGGTATCGAATCCTGTCTTGTATTGGGATGTTCTCGTTGCCTATTTTGATTGTTTTTTGTCCGCGTTTTTGGCCTACTAGCATGGCCTGTGTTTTGCCGGGATTACACTGGAGGCCCCATTTTTTATAGTATGCCATGACGACTTGTGTCGCCTTTTCGGCCGTTAGTTTGTCGCGTTTTGCGTTTGTTGAGGTGGATATTATGCATGCGTCATCGGCGTAATTTTCAATCGAATACATCACTCTTTACCTGTTCAAGTGAAAACGAGCGAAATTCAATTTTTCTTGTGTACTCGAATCAACAATATTCATGTTCTGAATTGAAACGCTTTTTTCGTTCGTTGCGGAAGTTGCATTCAAAACTATATAATACTTGAGTGTTACTAACAACTTGAATAAGTATAACATAATCGATGATTATTATGCAAATCTGCGTCAGCGAATGTTTTATACAACTCAGGATGAAATTTGGAGTCATTTATAATTATGCCAACTTATATTTGTCTCGAAGTTAATTATTATTACCATTGATTAATATCAAGTGTTGCCGAAATACGCCAACTTCGTGGACATTGAGGTTGGCGGCAATGCTCTTCATTCGCCAGCCAAGATTCGTAATCTTTCATCAAACCTTATATCAATATTGAATATACCCGCGTAGAAATTTCTTAGGGTTAGCCTGATCGGGATCAGCCTATGATGTGGTACGGGTAACACATTACGGAAATCCTGATTTTGCCCCGGTCGGGCCGGAAGTATTTAGGCCCGAAATCAGGCAATACTAAAATAGCCCTGCTAAGGCCGCCCCTGACAAGATCCTACTAAGGCTTTCCCCGATGAGTCCCTATCAAGGCTTTCTCTGATAAAAGCCTACTAAGGCTTCCCTTGATAAGACCCTATGCAGGCTTTCCCAGGTGAGGCTCTACTGAGGCCTCCCCCTGATAAGACTCTATGCAGCCTTTCCCAGGTGACGCCCTACTGAGGTCTTCCCCTGATAAGACCATAAACAGGCTTGCACTATAACTGCCTCAGCAGTCGATAGATGCACATAACCTCTTATTTTCCACATGGAATCATCGACTCGACAGCATCGTAGCTTCGGAATTTCGATGTATTCCTGAATTCCATAAAAAAATGTGTTATGGAATGTCACGACAAAAAAACGTTAAGCATCTCGGATGCGTGTTAGAAGATTTGCGCAGCTTTGTAAATCTGAGAGCACAGGTCAGAAAGTGTGATCGTTGTGGGACCAACGTATGCCAACGTTAACATATCATTCATACGTTCGTTACGTTCACTCAAAGTAATGTAACTATGAAGTATTATAAACTTAAAGTACAATAATGTAGTATAATTATACCGTGCCATTATATTACTTAAGTAATATAGTGCAAGTAATATAATTTCATTTTTATGTAACCAAGTGCAATAAAAAAATATGTTGACAAATATATACTAGCTCTGGCTGCGTCAGGGAGTATTATAATGACCTGATCAGGCAACCTAATAAGCGGCTCATCAGGCAACCAAGTCAGGCCCATATGTGACACAACGTTACATTTTCTAGCAGGGCGCTTTCAGGCTACCTTATGAGTGCCCTACCAGGGGAGTCAGGTACCCTGAACACGCCCTGAATCGGTCCCTATCAAAATTTCTGTGCAGGATATTAATGAACCAATAACAAATTTATAGGAACAGGTTTGCATCATTCCTCTGGCCCTACGATTTCTTTCCGTCATGATGACTCTGTTAAATCTGCAAAATGTCCTGTGCACAAGGGAAAACTCAAGTCCGACAGTGCAGAGTAGGTTCTTTTCCAGCCCAAATACGTAGGCACATACATGCACATATGCATATATATATAGCTGTATATGCACAGACGGTGCGACATGTGCAAGCGAATGAGGCATAAATACGGTCTCGAATAAGCGAACAAGAATAATGATACAAAGTGTAAGCGAGGAATGCCGTAGACACGAGAACAAGTGCGAGCCCGAGTACATTTGTACGGCCCACCGTTCCACCGGTGGGCGCTCTCGCCCCAGACGACGAATGGAGGGGAAACCTTTCACGACTTTAAACTAAGTTCACGAAGACGTGTCAGTCACCGGCCTCACTCTTTTCTTCCCTTTCCGTTTCCCACCCTCTTTCTCTCTCTCTCTCTCCCTCTCTCCCTTGTCCAAGAATGTAATCTCTTAGCAGTTAGAGGATGAAAGAAAGAATTTTATGATTGAAGCCGAACGAATGAGACGCCGAAAAAAAAGAAAGGAAAATTCGCTCCAATTCTTTGACTCCTTTTATTCTTATTTCGTCGCCGGTTCCATGAAACTTTTCCTATGGAAAACGAGAGGCTGCGCAAGCAAAAGACGAAATTATTATCAAGTGCAAAAAAATAAAATGACTGAATAAACGAGCGCAAGTACAGCGAGAGAAGAATAAGGATAAGGGAGTAAACGTGCCCTTCGTTTCCCAGTGGTCTTCTCGAAACGAGATGTTCCACCTAATTTCACGTAACAATGATTTCTCGCCGTAAGAAAAACGTCTTTGGAACCGAGATAACAGGAATGTTCTTCTCGAGTTCGGTCGTTAAAAAAAAAAAAGGTAAAAAAAAGCCGACAGCGAACGCTAAACAAATGTCTCTCGTCGTGTTACTACGACCGCAGCAAAGATCCCTCAATCACATTTGTCCTAATTGTAACTCGATAAAATCGCGCAGTACCGTATCAAATATCCATTTTCTCGTTCGAGAAAAAAGATTCCGGACGGTCGACCGAACGTTGAATGAAGAGAGAGAGAGAGAGAGAGAGAGAGAGCGAGAGAGAACGAGAGCCGCGAGAAAGAGAAAGGGAGATAAGGACCAGTCGCGCGTATCGATCGCGTCCACGTTTCATCGGCCAAGGAGAGAAAACGAGAAAAGACCACGAGGACCGAGAGACCTTTCTTTCATGCCTTTTTTTCCCTCAACTTTATATATATCTCTCACCCGAGCAGCCAGCTCCCCCGTACGCAATCCACCCCTAACAGACACTGTATCTATTGGCTACATTGGCTGAGAGAAAGCTAGAGACTGAGTGAGAGAAGCAAAGGCGAAGAATATATATATGGGATATTCCACGCCATTTCAGCGAACCCGTGACCCCGACCATTTTTGGTTTTCCTGATTTTTTTTTTTGTAAAACTGTACCCCATGAATATCCACACCAATTTTTAGATTTTCATCTCTTTACTTTTAGGACTTACAATTTTCCAAAAATTTCCTTTTCAGAAGTTTTGGAAACGTTTAAACGCTGATAGCTCCTGAACTAATTGAGATATCGGCAAATGGTAGTATATAATTTTTTTCATTTTCAAGCATACTTTCGTTAAAAAATATGAAAAAGATTATCAGTTGTCAATGTCAATGTTTTTTTTTGCTTCTAAAGCGAAGACTATTTTTTTAAAAGATGATTCACTTTTTCTATTTTTTTCAAAAAATTCTCTAAATTAGAGCGACCCATTCTATGATTTTTAAGACTAGTCTTATCGTGGGCCCATTTTTCCTTCTATTTCTTTTCGAATTAAACATATTTTTTTAGACGATTTTTATCATTTTAATGTCCAATAATGCTATTAATGATTTTGTGATTCCCAATTCAACAGGTCTGAAAGAGTTCATTTTTTATTTGTGCTCAATTTACCGAAAAAAATTTTTGTGCCAAATTCAGTACATATAAAAAATAAACTGTTTCTAGCCTGTCGAAGCCGAATTCGAAATCACAAAATCATGAATAGCATTATTGCACATTAAAACGATAAAATTCGTTTCAAAAAGTATGATTAATACGAAAAAAAATAGAAGGAAAAATGGGCCCACGATGAGACTAGTCTTAAAGATCATAGAATGGGTCACTCTATTTAAGAGAATTTTTTGAAAAAATAACGAAAAGTCATTCATTTTTTTTAAATAGTTTTCACTTTAGAAGCAAAAAATAACGTTGACATTGATAATTGATAATTTTTTAATATTTTTTGACGAAAGTATGCTTCAAAATGGAAAAAAAAATACATAGTGCCATTTGTCGATATCTCAATTAGTTCAGGAGCCATCAGCGTTTGAACGTTTCCAAAACTTCTGAAATCGACATTTTTTGGAAAATTATAACTCCTTAAAGAGAAGAGATGAAAATCTAAAAATTGGTGTGGATAGTCCTTCCATGGGGTAGAATTTTGCAAAAAAAAATCGGGAAAACCAAAAATGGTCGGGGTCACGAGCTAGCTGAAATGGCGTGGAATATCCCATATATATATGCGCATACACATGTATGTATGTATAGAGTCCCGTAACTACTTCCGCACCGTTGCAATAGTTAAGACCCAGAATATATCGTTAGTCTGGTCTCCAGGATATATAGGCAGTCTCTACTATTCGCTCGAGTGAAACGAGGGGGAGAAAGGCAATTGAGAATGGCAAAAGGTGGAGGAGGGTGAAAACAGCAGGTAGCTTTAATACCACGACTGTCATCATCAGTTTCCTTTGGCTTTACGGCTCCTCTATACGTTTTTGGGATCATGCTTAAATACATAAATGCATAAATACACGCTTGTGTATATATATATATGGACGGAAACGATAATAACAATAATAGCAATAGGTATGATTTGAGTAACATCCAGCAGAGTTTAATCAAAGCCGACCAATACCAGACCAAGGCAGTTCCTCGTGACCTTTGTTTCGGTAAATCAAAGGTTTCATCATGCTGGAGTTTTCCTTCGCTGGAACGCAACGGAAAATATTGTTTTTTTTTCTTCAATTTTTGCCATTTCCTGAGTCCCAACGTATCCCCTTGCGGCTTTTTACCCATTACCCCTCCCAATTGAATTCTTTCCTATCACTCCCTACCCGGACTTCGCTAATCTAACCCAACTTCTGTTGCGCCCGCGGCAGTCTTAAGCTACACTATACCGCATTCACCGAGGGTACTGGGAAAATGTGGTAACCCGTACCGCGAAGGAGGGCCGATATACGAAACCCAACCGCCCATCGACCAGTTCCTTTTTTTTGTGTGTATATATATATATATATATATATATATATATATATATATATATATCATTACTTTCCGTTTTTCTCATTCGACAAAGTCTTTTTTGTAGATTCACATTGCAGATCTCTAGTAAAGGTATTTCAATTCTTCAAATCCCTTAAGATCTTCATTAGACCAAATCTTTTTTTGTAGATTCACATTGCAGATCTCTAATGAAGATCTTAAAATTCTTAAAATTCTTTAAGACGGTCATTAAACGAAATCTATTTTCTGCAGATCTCTAATGAACGGCTTGACATTCTTTAAGATCTTCATTAGAGATCTAACGAAGGTCTTGGAATTCTTTGCAATCTTCATTAGACATCTGCAAAACAGAATCTTCAAGATCTTCATTAGACGAAATCTTTTTTCACCGATCTCTAATGAACATCTTGAAATTTTTCAAGATCTCCATTAGAGATCTAGTGAAGATTTTCAAATTCTTTGAGATCTTCATTAGATGTGGGCAACGTGAATCTGCAAAAAAGATTCTTCAAGATCTTCATTAGAGATCTGCAATGTGAATGTGGAAAAAAAGGTTTTGTCTAATGAAGATCTTTAAGGATTAAAAAAATATATATCAGAAATTAAAGGATATATATAAAGTATTTACGTTTGACGTATTTTCGTAGTCCAAAGCTGCGGGACAAAATTTGGACGTTTATGAGATTTCGATGAGGGCGTGAGTAATAGTTATCGTTGTTTAAAAAAAAAATGTCACGAGCAACGATGCTCCGTTGAGAATTACTGACACGAGGAAGCACGCGACAATAATCGTAAGAGAAAGAAGAAGCTTGCGTAACGGTTGAAAAAAAAAGTTCTGCCGAACAATGAGGGAAAATCGTTTGGAATAGACTTTAGTATGTACGAATTGGCACGTGAAAGTGTAGCCGGCAAGATTAATGTAGTTCTCGCGCTACAATAGTGGGAAAAAGTTTGCCTCGTAACACGTGGTAAATCGTAGGGAGAGTATCGTGGTTATGTGCATTCAACTTCTAATTGAGTCTATACTTAGCTCGCTGTTACACACGGAAGAGCTGTCGACGAGGACACACTCGTACCACTAAGTATTCTGCTGAGTTAAGGCAGTCGTCTGCTTTACAGGCTTCAAAAAATCGGTTTGAAGAAGAGGAAGGATTATTGTATGGCCCGGGGATAGCTGATTATCATCTAATTAGTGTAAGTATCCAAAAACTTATATTTTTTTGGACCGAAAACTTTAAAGCCCGTTTTCTCGAGTTTTCATTTTCACAAGTTTTAGAAAACGGTGCCGGCGATAGCAAAAACAATATATATCCGATCGAAAAAAATCAAAGTGATCTAGCTTCAGTATTAAATTATCTTCTATTTGAACTAAAAAAGTTGGACAAAAGTACTATTTAAATTACTTGTTTTGCAACTTAAAGTGAATTTTTTTTTTTTCAAAAAGTGAATTTTTTGTTCAAACTTCGAAAAAATTTGAAATTTCATTATTTCTTCGGTATTTTTTTAGTTCATATAGAAAAGGAACTTATAAAAACTATTGAAAAATTTGGTTCGACTGCTTCAGATGCATCGCACGACCTCCATCACCGGCACCGATTTACAAGTGCAGACTCCAGGCGCCCCAGAAAAATCGTTACAACTTTGAAAAATTTCAATATTTTTTAATAATAAAAATTGTTTTTTAAAGCTTGAATATAATACACTATCGTCTCAAAATTTCGTTTACCGCAATCATTTCCTTCCCTTTCAAAAAAATTGCTGAAAAAACGCTTTTTTCGGCTTCTAAAGCAGACTACTGCCTTAAGGGCTTGCGTGGGTTTGAAAATTTCAAAAAATCAATTTTTTTTTTCAATTTTTATTATCCAATAGTACAATATGCCTAGAATATTCTTCCAAACTTTTAAGTCAATCGAAGTAAAAGTCTAGAACAGCGAGCCTTTGGAAATTTCCTCCGTTGGGAAACACCTCGCAAACACCATTTTTCTCAAAACACTATTTTTGAAGTCGGTGGACACGATCTTATTGAAATTTTGCACACTTCTTCAAAATAGCATTGACCAGTGATTGAACGAAGGTTTTTTTTCGATTAAAACTAATTTTAGAAGGGTAAAAACGTAAGGCTATAAACCTAGTGTAAACTATACCAAAAATTAAACAATTTTGCATACAATTATGCCAAAAATTCAAATTTCATTTTTTTTTAAAATCCCTCGTTCAATCACGAGCTATACTCATCTTCTAACAGAAAAAAATTGGTTTTTAAATTTCAAATAAAGCTATAATGAGTTATCCTGACCACCACGAGGCCCCTTTTTTTAGGGGTTTCCGGAAACCAGGTCGCATCGCCTGAATTTCCCAATTTTTTCCATGAATTTTTGTTTAATAATGTTGAAATATCGCTCTTTTGTGCGTAACATATTAAATAAAATAATTTATATATATACTTTTTTTATGCAGAAAATATGATGCACTAAGAAAAAAGAACCAATTGAATCAAAAAAATATATTGGTTGATCCAAATAAATTTCTGAACGCGGAGTGCCACCGATATATGAGATTGTTACAATACTATAAAATATTTGAAAATGTGATTGATTTAAATAACATATTATTTTATTTAAATATCTCTTCTGTTCTCTGAATATCTACATTATCCTTCAAATAAAATTATATTCTATTGAAATTATTCTATAAACAATCCGTAGATGTATGGATGATATAATTAAGCGGTTGCTACAACATTTTTTATTTCATACAAAAATATAATCAATAGAATGAATTATTTCTTCACTACATCGAAACGAATATGCCATGAGACGTAACATTTCCGTATTCCGTACAATATCAAAAGTAGTTGTATGAGATAGAGACAAGTGTATATCATGATTGAAAAATTAACAATATCCATTCGAAATAATGGTATTTTTTTGCCACAAAGTACAGGTGTCATCTGTAACAACGCATTCAGTCTCTAGTAGAAAAAAAATAATAATATTCGATGAAATAAATGTTCATTGCAATGAAAATAATATATTTGTGAATTCGAGAAGTCATGTTTTTAATATGATTCTATGTACACTTGCAAACATTTCTTGATTATTAGTTCAAATACATGTACTCACGAGAATTGCTGAAAATATTTGAAAGAAGTTCTTTGGAACAGGGTAGGATTGTCACAATAATATATTTGAGCGCATTTGTTTTATTTAAAAATTGAGTTTTTCAATTTTTTTGCAATCTTAAATAAAAAGTGAGCACTAGAACGATCATCCGATATTCAACTTATAAGAACAGATACTACACTTTGATCTTAGCCACAGGCCGAGAAGCGATATTATGTAGAGTTTCTCCGAAACTTAAGTAGATTTTCGGTTCGTGCTACGCTTACGAGAAACGAGCGCGTGTGCGGCTTCTAGCGGTTACTCCGAGAACTACGGGTTTCTTCGCACTTATAATTTCGGTGGCGCTCGGCCATTATATGTACATGACTTGGTTGAATTTTTCAACCAAAGAAGAAAGCATTGATTCGATTACCGTAATGTATTCAGTTCAATTATACACGTGTCATATTAACAGCATATTCTTTTAAATCAAATATATAATTTTAATGAACATAGATGTATTTTAGTCAGATATTCAATAAAAACAAGTACATATAGTATGACTACGATTTAATCGCTTCGTGTATGCGCAAGAATCAAATTTCATTTTCGCATATTTTTTTAAACCAATTCAGACATTCGCTCAATATTTTTTAATCAAAATAAAATACTAATATTTTAACGAATAATGTACTTGGCAATCAATATCGGATATGGTGAAGACAATAAAATAATATATTTACTCAATAGAAATTTTATCTGAATCCAACCAACAAAATTTAATTTTTCTTGTGTACTCAAATCAACAATATTCATGTTATAAATTGAAACGCTTTTTTTGTTCGTTGCAGAAAATGCATTCAAAACTATATAATTCGTTCGCGATAATTTTTTGATTGTGAAAATTCAATCACTTACATAAATTGTACTTGCATGGAAAAGCTTGTGAGAATCAAATGATGTTGATGATAATGATCATAAGATAATCAAACATCTCGAGCTAGAGACGGTAAATCGTATTGCAATTTTCACGAACAACTCTCTTTCCCATCCATTGTGAATTCCAGTAGATTCAGTCGATGAAGGCATTCGCCCTGCAATTTCATTGAATTTTGATCGTACGATTTATTACGGCAAGCTGCTTAGACATCGATTCAAGCAATCATCTGATAATTGTAAGAGCTGCGAAAAAGGTAATGTGGCGTCGTTTGCAAAATATTCTTCCGAAAAACCGCTAGTTCCGTAGTGGTTCATTTGTGCAATATTCGAACAATCAATGTTCAGCTGATATCCAGTTATTATTATTGTGTATGTAGTACGACAAGCATTCATTGCACCCTAATTGCGATTTGATTCAATAATCCGCAATCGTGATACTGTAGAGTATCAAGATTGCGGATTATTAGTGGTACAGGCACGATGAAGAGAGGGTATCCTTTGTTTGATGTTTGATACTGTATTAACGAGGCCGCAAACAATATGCCACAAAGTTATTTGAGCAGTTCTCTTACGTCGTTTCGATGGCGTCAACGTAGCGATAACTTGGTCGTCCATATTTCCTAAATTCGTTGCTATAACTTAAGGGGTTTGCTGCTGTAAACATTTTTAAACCCTCATTCGTTGTTTGAGGCAACTTAAGGGGCTGTACCAGTTCGACACTTTAAAAAAAAACGATTTTTTTGCCTTTTTCGAAAGTTTATACTTTCAAGAATATCATTTATATCAATATCATTTTATCTTGCAAAAATCGATAGTTAAATCTCAAAACGCGTTTTTCTCGAAATGAGATTTTTCAAATTTGCTGACATTGTAACTCAAAGAGCCATTATCCGATTGACTTGAAATTTGAACTGAGTACTCTTGAATATGTTTACTCTCCAATGACGTAGGATATTTTTGATTGGATGAAAATTGACGATTTGGAATTGAAAAAAACGACCATTTTATAGGCAAGAAAACAGACTTTTTTCACAACTACGCCATTTTGTTAGATTTTGATATTTTTCGAAAATCCTACGTCATTGTACAGGAAATACCTTCCAGTTTAACGACATTTTATCCTTTTTCGGTTTCAGCTACTCCATCAGCCGGAATCATGTCAGCAGTGGAGGTTTTTTTGCGCCTCCGAAGGCAGCGCATAATTCGCTTGGATCTCAATATTTTTCCATGAAAAAAATATGTAATAGTCAAATATATCCAAATATATTCTTAATTTTCCGAAACATTTAATTGAGTAGTTTTCTTCCAAGAAATTCCCGAAAATCACCCAAACTTTCAGCGTTTACACTGATACAGCCCCTTAATGCTGTATTTCTCGTCTATTCTTCATCTCCTTGCATATATTCATTTTATTTATCGCAATTCTGGAAATGGATTAAAAAAATGTCGCATGCAGTTGGCCAGAAAATTCCGATTCACTGTCGGCGATGTTCCAGTGACTCGCACGTGCGTCTAAGCCTCATATCTAATTCATCTTTTCCCCTTGGCGATTTTCGTATTTGCTGGGAGGAAGGGTGGCGAGGGGATGGGGCGAAGACGAGGGTAAAAGGCGGGAATTCTGTTCGCGCGAGAGTTAGGTGCTGAGAGAATGTCTGTTACGAGCGTAGTAAATCTCGTCGAACAGTGGGTCCGTGTGGACTGCGCTAGAGGTATGAAAGGGGATCGTGTACAGGGTGTCCCGACCCTGCGACTCCCTTCATTTACTTCGACCCTCAACGCCAGGACTCGTTCCAACAAAACCGAATGCAAAAAGCAAAGACGGGAGTGGGTGCAGTGAGACTAATTTCTATGAAATTCTAAACGAATCGGAAACAAAGAATGGGGGAAAAAATATTTTCTTGTATGGACCGTCGATGATGGACGCGCAGTGCGAAGCAACATTAGGACTTTTCAATACAACATGACGAATAATAGAAAGGAATATCCTCTTATTTATCAAAATTTCCCGTCAAGGAGTATGCATAAGCTTGACACTTCAAAAATGAGATTTTTTATCGCACATTTTGTAGCCCAGCATCTTAAGGGGCTACGTATATCGAGGTGGATCAAATATTGCATTTTTCAAAAATATTTTTATTCGCTAGTATCATTTTTTAGCTATATTCCCTGAAAATGTAATTGAAATTATCCTACAATTGCATGAATGAGTTACAGCTTCCAACTGTCGACCGAGCGAGCGTTAGCAGCAACCGTACTGAAGTACGCGTTAATTCAACCGCGTTTTTCTCGAAACACTGTTTTCAACATGGACGTGATATCATCGCGAGCACCACTTGATGGATTGTTTCCAACTTCAAGGGAGATACAATGAGAAACATTTAAAAATCGTTGATCTCACTTTTTTTTAAGGGGTTAGGCCACTCTAAAGACCGAAAAAATAGACTTTTTGGGGAGTTTTTTTTCCCAGAAAACTATAAAATAAATCGAGATTAAAAAAAAGGGTGTTTATCGTACATATCAGTGACTGTGAACAAACATTTTTTTGAAGCGATTAATTTCAAAATGGCGGCTGTGCAGCGTTTTTGCGATGACGTCTCCGTTTTTCCAGGGTCCACGGCCGGACAAATAGCTCCTGTAATTTTTTAATTATAATGAGCCAATGATTTTTTTTTTCGATTCGATTATATATGATATCCGCTATATAAGTACGTAGTATTTTCTCGATATATTGATTTTTGGCCAAATGGGGCATTTCTAAAGTGAAAAGTGAAAAATTTGCCTAAAAAATCGTCAGATAATTGTTAATAACAAATGAAGTATGCATTCTAAAAAAAAATCCTATCCACAATGTATTTTTCAAGATATAGTCAACATTTCAAGTAAATCGGTTGAAAATTGTCTGAGTTGTGTTTCCGGCCAGCTAAAAAAATTTAGTTTTCAGATAAACGCTGCGCAGCCGCCATTTTTAAATTAATAGTTTCAAAAAAATTATTGTATACAGTCACGAATATGTATGATAAACACCCTTTTTTGTAATCTCGATTTATTTTGTAGTTTTTCTGAAAAAAAAACCCCAAAAAGCCTGATTTTTTCGGCCTCTAGAGTGGCCTAAGGCCTTAAATCGATCTTCATTTTTTGATAATTACGTAAGATTCACAGACATTACACAAAGTCCAACTATTTCATGGCATTGAAAGCGTAATTAGACTTTTCGGGTAATAAAAATGGTATTGAAGTTTGCATCGTTGGAACGCAGCGAAAGCTTTCTTTACATTTTATTTTCCATATTTGTTTGGGTTAGCGGATCTTTTTATAGCATCATATTGTAGATCGCTTAATAAATAGCTTTCAAAATCGTCCAAAGCTGCTTGTGAGCAAAATCTGCCAAAGAAAATTAAAGGAATTCAAATATATTAATTTTCGTTACATTCCAATTATGTAAACTTCAACCTCCTTAACCCTTCCTTGACACACTGGGTCAATTTGACTCGAACGAATTTGAAATAAAATGCTCACTAGCCCAAAATTGAAAGTTTTCAATTATTTTTTACAACATTTCAATTTTATATTTTCCGGATATTAATTGTGCAGACATATTAAGAAATGTTTAACGTGTATCCCGGATATTTTTCAATAAAAACCTACTGAAGGGTTGTTAAGGCGTTACCCCCACTTGTAGCGCAAAAAAAAAGCCTTTTTCATGAATTTTTTTAAAGAAAACTACAAAACTTTTTTAATCGATCAATATACCATCTTAAAGAACACATCTTGAAGAACTTTCAGTAATCTTTTTATTGAAAAATATTACATTGTTTAGTGGCAAATGGCCGGCAATGAAATAATGTTTTTATATACACGGTTTGCGGTGACCAACATTGCGGCGAAGTGGATCATCTGAAGAAAAAAATGCGGATGGATTTAGTCAAATATAAGTATAAACTAGTCTTTAATCGAAGGATTTTAAAAAATATTCATTTTTCACAAAATGGCGGACAGTCAAAGTTAATGGTTCGATTTTAACGAAAAAAATCGAACGATTAAAGACTACATTTTTATGTATTAAATAAGCCTGTAAAATTTCAAGGAGATCGGTTCATTAGTGTTCGAGTAATCTTGGTCACCGACTTCAGAAATGCCATTTTGAGAAAAACGCGTTTAAAGTTTTTCTTTCAACGCTCTTTCAACGCTCTTTCAACGCGGATTCTTCTCTTTCAACGCTCATATCTCAGTCAATTTTGTTCGGATCGACTTGAAATTTTCAGGACATATTCTCAGATACTTATACTTCTTAAATGCTAGAATGACGATTTTTTTCATAGATTTTGTATGCTCGAGTTTCAATTTGTCGCCACGTTGTTAAAAAAAATTATTTTAAAAATCGATGATCGTCGACGACTCGTATTTCTTGTTAACTTGAATAACCCTTTTGGTTTTTAGATTTCGGATGAACTGTTTAATTTGGAGAGCGTCGAACGCCAAACGTAGCGAAACACATTTGTACATCTGCCGGCGGCCATGTTTGTATTGTTTTTTTCGGTAATTTTTTTAAAGGCTCTCAATACATGTACCTTGTGTTAAAAAAAATGCGGTTCTTTTTCGTTCACCATTTCCCAGAAAAAATCGTAATTTGTCTATTATTTCGGGTCTCTAGGTAGATGTAGCCACTTAAGGGGTTACCCCCACTTGCGATTTTGAAAAAATCGATTTTTTTATTGCATTTTTTTGAAGTATAAGTATCTGAGAATATGTCCTGAAAATTTCAAGTCGATCCGAACAAAATTGACTGAGATATGAGCGTTGAAAGAGAAGAATGCGCGTTGAAAGAGCGATGAAAGAGAAACTTTAAACGCGTTTTTCTCAAAATGGCATTTCTGAAGTCGGTGACCAAGATTACTCGAACACTAATGAACCGATCTTCTTGAAATTCTGCAGGCTTATTTAATACATAAGAATGTAGTCTTTAATCGTTCGATTTTTTTTTCGAAAAAAAAAATGGCCGTTTTATAGCCAAAAAACGGCCGTTTTTTTCGTTAAAATCGAACCATTAACTTTGACTGCCCGCCATTTTGTGAAAAATGAATATTTTTTAACATCCTTCGATTAAAGACTAGTTTATACTTATATTTGACTAAATCCATTCGCATTTTTTTCAGATGATCCACTTCGCCGCAATGTTGGTCACCGCAAACCGTGTATATAATAACATTATTTCATTGACGGCCATTTGCCACTAAACAATGTGATATTTTTCAATAAAAAAATTACTGAAAGTTCTTCAAGATGTGTTCTTTAAGATGGTATATTGATCGATTAAAGAAGTTTTGTAGTTTTCTTTAAAAAAATTCATGAAAAAGGCTTTTTTTTGCGCTACAAGTGGGGGTAACGCCTTAACTTTCATTCGGAACAAAGAATTGTAGAGGTTCCACAAATTGACCGAGTTATGACGATTTTTGTGAAGGGCCCGGTCTCCCACTGCCCTATGGCGGACCACCCTGTTGCCATTTATCATTTTTTCTCTTGATTTCTTAAAATCTATTCGTCCGAATCACTTTAAATTCGAACAGAGCATAGTTTACAACATTTTCCCTCGTACAACTGCCTAATTTATTTCTATGTTTATTCATTTGTCACCTACAAATAATTAAAGTATTTTTTTATGTCGAAAATCTAACTCTTGTTCTACATCTTGCGATTTTCGTCATTTTCATAATTTCTAAAAAGTATCCGATGATGCGAAAGTTTTATTATTATACTAGAAGTACATTTTTTTATTTTTCACTTTAGATCACCCAAGTTGCTGGAACTATCTACGCCGATTGGCCATGCAGCAACGACGGCACTTTCTTTAAATAATAAGAATTTCATTGTTTATCAATATTTTTCAATAAAAAAAATTAAAGTTGCCAAGACTATGCATTAATTGTGTGTACAATTTCGACCTCCCCATCTCAATACTTTCGTCGCAAAAAATCTCGAAAAACAGCTTGTTTTTCGGTACCACCCGGTTTTTCGGTAGACACCCGGTACATGTGTGTCCGTCTATGTATAAGTGTAAGTATACATATAAATGAGCCCTTCACAGCCTCTACTGGACTAATACAACTTTGGAAAAAAAAACTGCGCCCCCTGTGCTTGATAGGCTTTTCACCCCTCGACGGGGTATTTTCTAGTCCACACACAGATATATATATATAATTGCGCGTGTGTCTGCGTGTACATAGATCACTACCTTCAGTGAGTTAAGACCTCTACCCTTGCTACTTCTGCAGGAAATTGATTTTCGCAAGCCCGAACGGGGAGAATTCAAGGGACAATTTGGTAGAAAGCAAGGGAGAGGGGAGGGAAAGAAAAGCAGAAAAGAAAAACTGTACGACTGATTTCTACAAGGGGATTAAGAATCAGCTCATATATTTTCAGCTCCACACGTAAAACCACTATACCGCAATTTCGTTAACGGGCTACATCTACTTAGGTGGGTCGAAAAATTGCATTTTCCTAAAATATTTTTATTCGGTAGTATCAACTTTTAGCTATATTCCCTGAAAATGTCATTGAAGTATTTCTAACATTGAATGACCTACAGCTTCTAAGAGTCAGCCGGGCGAGCGGCAGCAGCACCATACTTCAAACTTTGGGGCGAGATATCCCTATAGAATTTTCAAAAAAACGATTTTTTAAAAACATATTTCGAAAGTATATACTGACCAAAGGAAAACTCGAAATATTGAATACTTGCGGAGTTATTGCATATAGTCTACAGCGCGGGGACAGCATGCGGTCAGGTAGCGAGTCACATGTTGAAACTTTAAACGCGATTATCTCGAAACTACTTTTTCAAAAACTGCTCGTGTTGTAGCTGAAAAAGTTATCGACCAATTTGGATGAAATTTTGGGAGGTTACGCTCAGTAATATTATCGGAAGGATATACCTAAAGTTTGAAAGGTAGCGTGTAAATAAATAATTTTTTTGCACTTTAGCATCATTTTTTAGGTATATCCTTCCCCTTAATATGTCAGTAAACGAATGACACTTTTTAAATCTTTTTCAGATCAACAGAAAAAGAATGACAACTGCAGCACTTTTCGATGTCGGGGAAAACAGGCGTCCAAAGACCCTTAATAACGCCGCCATTTTGTTGGTCAACCCAAAAAAAAATTTTTTTTTAACTTGACAGTTATAATAAACTCATGTCCAAATTTGAAAATGATCTGATTATTTTATCCCCTCTAAAAAAAATTCTGAAAAATACCTATTTTCACGCTTCTAAAGGGATTTCTCGCCTTAAACGCGTTTTTCTCGAAATACTGTTTTCAAAGTCGGCCGACATGATATCTCGAGAAACACTTGATGGATTGTTTCCAAATTTACAGGAGATACGATAAGAAACATTTAAAGGTCGTGGACGATTTCGCTTTTTTTGAAATCCATATTAATTTTTCAATATCTACGTAAAAATGACGACTTTTTTCATAGGTTTTGTACCCTCGAGGTTAAATTCGTCGCCACGTTGTTGAAAAAAAATCGACGATCGTCAACGACTCGTATTTATTGTTAACTTGATTCCCCATCTTGGTTTTTAAAATTCAGATGGACCGTTTAAGCTGGAGAGTGTCCACCGCCAAACGTCGCGAAAAAAATGTCATCCTCTGCCTGCAGCCATGTTTTTCTGTATTTTTTGATGATTTCTTTTCAAAGGCTCGTAATATATATATGTTGTGTTAAAAAATGCGTTTCTTTATCACCAGCCGTTACCCGCAAAAAATTCGGAATTTGGCATTTATTTTCGAGCCTCTAGGTAGATGTGGCCCCTTAAGGGGCTATACCAGTGTGAAAAGCTTCAGCCTCTCAGCAGGCATGACTCGAGGAAGAGGAGGGTCCATTGTATGGGCCAGGTACAGCTGATTAGCAGTTTTTATGGTTAATATCATTTTATCTTGCAAAAATCGATAGTTAAATCTTTAAACGCGTTTTTCTCAAAATGAGATTTCAAAATTTGGTGACATTGTAACTCAAAGAGCAATTATACGATTGGCTTGAAATTTGAACTGAGTACTCTTGAATATATTTACTCTACAATGACGTAGGATATTTTTGATTGGATGAAAATTGACGATTTGGCATTTAAAAAAACGACCATTTTATAGGCAAGAAAACAGTCTTTTTTTCATAACTACGCCATTTTGTTAGATTCCTATATTTTTCGAAAATCCTACGTCATTGTACAGAAAATACCTTCCAGTTTATCGACATTTCATCCTTTTTCGGTTTCAGCTACTTAATCGGCCGGAATCATGTCAGCAGTGAAGGAACTTTTTCTTTTGCTTCCAAAGGCAGCGCATAACTCGCTTGGATCTCAATATTTTTCTATGAAAAAATGATGTAATATAGGTCAAATATAGCCAAATATAATGTTAATTTTCCGACACATTTAATTGAGTACTTTTCTTCCAAAAAATTCCCGAAAATCACCCAAATTTTCACCGTTCACACTGGTATAGCCCCTTAACGAAACGCGTTTCGAAGATATACGCGAGCATTTTTCGTCAAGGTCGAAAAAAATCTTTAAAAAATCATCCAAACGTAAACATCCTGTCCTTTTTTTTCAATAAACGCGAAACAAAACGGCATGATAAAATTAGAAGATCGAATTCCGAGAGTTTCAACGTCGGGCTTCGGGACGGCCCATGCTCAACGCATGTCCGGGTGCATTTGATTAATGGAAAAAGTAAACCGCGGGGGATGGAAAAGTTTACGTCGCGTTTCCGCGTAACGGAGCTAACGACTTTAATGTCCTCCGACATTCGTCTCGCCAGACTCATTATTATTGTTATCATGATGATTCCCGTCGTCGTTATTGTTGAGCACTTCGGGCTCGGAGTGATTCACAGCGCAAGCGTTTCACCTTGAAATTTCGCACTCGCATGAGGCGTTCATGGAGTATGGCACTGAGGAAGAACAAAAAAAAATCGCAAAGCCAACGTATGCCGGGGCTCTCGAAGGATTCGTCGTGAGCTATTTTTGCAACGCGCATGTAATGCTTACGAACCAAAGAGGATTCCGAAACAGAGTATAATCTATATGTCAAAAATCATGTTCACTTATTCGAAAAAATATACTTTATTTTATTTTTTTATAACTCACTTCACAAAGATCTTCACAAAGGAAGAAATTCGAGTTGTAAAATTTAATTTACCGAACACTTTTTTTAATTGAGTACAAACAAATTTGATCGTAGGTGTGTGGAGGGAAAAATTGATTTTTCCGTAGTCGCAAGTGAATCGGATAAAAATAAGCATGATGCTTAGTTGAAATGCAATACATTTTTTTCGTTCTTCCAAATCTTTTTTTTTTCATAAACAAAACGTCGAACATTCCTCAAACGTCTTTTAGGGTCTCAATGAACGATCTATAAGCTGAATATTTGGGGCGGGGTTGAAATTCCGAACTTTGAATGACCAGAAAAATCCGCTCAAAATTCCGAATTTATTAGCTACCCCTCAATACTTCAAGAAATGTATAATTCCAAAATGTTGTATACAGAATTATCATATAACCGAAAATAATAGTACAGTAAGGAATTGAATGAAAATGACCGTGGAACCAACTGATAATGTGTCGACATGAAAACACGTCGCATCAAACAAGTATCAACTTCTCATGTTTAGAAAGTCCATAGTTCCGAAAAACTGTAGTATTAGAACTTCGGGTTCCTGAATGGCCAAGGTTTGTACTGGGAAAAGTTCCGAAAATAAGAATATCAATAAAAATCATGGATCGCTAAACATCCTTACAGTATATATTCACAATAAAATGTAAAGGGCGATAAAACTCTGAAAACATTCTACCACGAAAGATCAAAACTCCGAAAAAATACTACCCCGAAAGATCAGAACTTCGAAAGAATGTTACCCGAAGGATTAAAGGTCCGAAAATCTGAACACCGTCACCATGCGTTACGGTGGTAGTGGTGCTGCCATCTAGCGGCGCTCGTCTTCACTTACTATCTGCTGTATGCGTGAATTTTCGGGATTTTGAACGTTCTGAACGTTCTGTATCGGAATCTTATACTACCTAAACTTCAGTTTTCGCAAATCTGGATGTTCGAAGCTGTTCGATAGGATGTTCGATAATTTCCGGAATCTAAATCTTTCGTACACCTGACGAAACTGTTATTAACTTTAATTATATTTAAACTTTCTGGTATAGTTCGCTTTCTATAATAAAAAATGCGCAAATTTGTGGCATGTTTAATATTACATATTCGTTGTTTTGTACATCGTATTATTGGTCATTCTAATAAACCGTTGATATTCTTCATACTATTTCTGAAAATTACGTCGTATAAAAATAATATTGGTATCCTTTTTCTATCGCTACTCGTACCGTTCTACACCAATTAACAGTCAACTGTGTAACCTTTCGCTGGCATGAGCTTTACGAAACTTGTACTTTCGGATTATTAAAATTCGGAATTTTGAGCCTTCTGGTCATTCAAAGTTCGGAACTTCAACCCCGCCCCGATTATTTATTTTGAATGTTGCATCAAAATAATATAAAATCTCTTTTAAAAAGTCCATCTTTTTTTGTCAAACTTGGATTATGAGAATCACACAAACGGCTCTCGAGATTCTTCAGGGGCTCTGCATACGCTTAAAACTTAAGGGGCTATACCAGTGTGACACTTTCGAAAAATCGATATTTTTGTTGTCTTTTTCGACAGTCCATTGTATGGGCCAGGTATAGCTGATTAGCTGTTTTTATGGTAAATGTCATTTTATCTTGCAAAAATCGATAGTTAAATCTTTAAACGCGTTTTTCTCGAAATGAGATTTTTCAAATTTGCCGACATTGTAACTCAAAGAGCAATTATCCGATTGACTTGAATTTTGAACTGAGTACTCTTAAATATATTTACTCTACAATGACGTAGGATATTTTTGATTGGATGAAAATTGACGATTTGGCATTGAAAAAAACGACCATTTTATAGGCGAGAAAACAGACTTTTTTCACAACTACGCCATTTTGTTAGATTTTTATATTTTTCGAAAATCCTACGTCATTCTCCAGAAAATACCTTCCAGTTTAACGAAATTTTTTCCTTTTTCGGTTTCAGCTACTCAATCGTCCGGAATCATGTCAGCAGTGAAGGAACTCTCTTTTAGCGCCTCCGAAGGCAGCGCATAAGTCGCTCGGATCTAAATATTTTTCTATGAAAAAATTATATAATATAGGTCAAATATGGCCAAATATATTCTTAATTTTCCGAAACATTCAATTGAGTACTTTTCTTCCAAAAAATTCCCGAAAATCCCCCAAATTTTCAGCGTTCACACTGATATAGCCCCTTAATAACAAGCTTAGGATTGGCCCCGCCCGAGGGCATTTTCCAACCAATCACAGGCATTCAGCATGTCGCAGCTCCCCCACTCTACCACGACACAGTGGCAGTGGAGTGGGGGCAGCGTTAGTTTCGTGTGACATCCAGCGAACTCAGGCCCCTATACCCTGCCTACCTCAACAAACATAAACAGTTTTAAAAACATTTTCACAAAACTCTTTCACAAAAGAAGAACCTTCGTTGCGTTCCAACGAACCAAGCTTCAACAGCATCGAAAATGTGGCATCGTCTTTAAGCTCGCATGACGCGAAGAAGCTCGATAAATCAAACTGCACTCGTACATATATAATGCACACACACGCACACTCTTGTGCACTCTTGCCTAAAGAGAGAAGGCAAGGATTAGGGGAATGCAAATTCAAGAGATGAACTCTACATTCTCCTTCACCTTATTCGCAAACTCTAGCAACACAAATATGTACACATAAACACACACACACACACATGCATGGCTCGATTCCCATAACGTTATACCATTGGAGTTTTCTTTCCTCATGCGTTATATATATATATATATATATATATATATAGGAAGCACGTATATGAATATTGAATATATAAGGTTGGCGGTGCGCAACCGAGCGAAAACATACGAGAGTTTTCCTCGCGTGTTACGTTACACAACGCGATCCGCGAGTCGAGTCGGGCGTACTCGTTTATACTTGCGAGTAGCGAGCGGGTAAGCGAAAACCAGCCAGTCCGGCACCCACGCTCGATTCCCGTAGCAGCAGCAGCAGCGGCACCAAAAACCTTTTGGTGTCTCTCTCGCTCTCGTTCTTTATCAATCTTCTCGCTCGCGGTTGCTCTTAGCCCTTTCCCCGTTTCTCTTTCACTCTTACTGCCCTCTCTCCCCTTTATATATATATATATATATATATATATATATATATATATATAATCCTCCGAGCCTTGCTCTCAATATTACTGCTTCTCTGTTGCACCTCTCTTGTTTTCTCTGTCTCTCTCTTTCTCGGCGGCCCGTCTATCGCCCTCTTCGTGAATCGTCTGCGAAGCTCTTGTTCGCAACATTGAGCGTCTCGGCGCCGCGTCGAGAGTTTGGTGCAACACCGACGAGAGACGCGACAAGCTTGGCCTCTGACGGCCCGAAAAAGTTTCAACGACCGAAAGAGACGGGGAAATTATGAAATACACGAACACACGTGAACGTGCATATGTCGCGTGTGCGAATGTGTGCGTCAGTGTGGTTACGTATGCGTTCTTTCATACAGAGCGGCCGTAAAATTAGCTGGATATACACTTAGAAAAAATGCCATGGTATTTACAAAAAAGGCCCGTGGTAAAAGGGGGAATAGTTCAATTTCATCGGGTTGAAGCTTGCATTGTTGGAATGCAATGAAAAATCTTTTCATTTTTTTTTGCAGTTTTGTTGTGGATCGCTGAATGAGAATCATTAAAAAAGTTTGCGTGATTTTCGTAGCTCGAATTTGCCGAAGGACGTTTGGAAAATAAACAAAGAATCATTTTCCTTGCATTCCAATGCCAACTTAAACGTCATTAAATTCCCTATAGTTTATTGACACCGCCATCATAATACGGTTAGGCTTTATATACGCGAAAAATTTCAAAATTTTTCATTTTTTATTTACTTTTTATGCCATTAGCCTGAACGGTGAGGAATATTTTAAGCTTTGCAGAATTGAAAAAAAAAATTAAATTCCATAAATAAGGTAGATTGCATTTATAATAGATACCGCGTGGCGCGCCCGACCGCCAACTTCAAAGCCGTTTTTCCACGATTTACTTTTTCGAACCTTGTGAAAGTTCTAACTCTTGAACGAAGGTTCAGATCGCTTTGAAATTTGTACAACATACCCAGATAGACGGATGTACTGCATATTGGTATCATATGTACATCATCACTGCGGCATAGAAAGTCTCACAGCTGAGTATCCCTTATGAGTACTCCCGTTGAAGTCATATTTGCATCACATGATGATTCACAGTAATACATCCGAATGAAGCCAAGTTGTTCTCACGTGGGTATGCATGCAGTGAATTCATCAGACTAGCAAATTCGCCTCATGAAAATCTAACAAAAAGTGAGTGCATATGGTATCTTTCTGGATTTGTACGCATATCGCCGTCATATTGCGCTCTTGGGATGTATCACTGAGAAATATGCATATCGCCGTCATATTGCGCTCATCGAATGTATCACTGAAAACATGCATATTGCGCTCATCGAATGTATCACTGAAAACATGCATATCGCCGTCATGGAATGTATCACTGAGAAATATGCATATCGCCGTCATATTGCGCTCATCGAATGTATCACTGAAAACATGCATATCGCCGTCATGGAATGTATCACTGAGAAATATACATATCGCCCTCATCGACTGTATCACTTGGAAATATGCATATCGCCGTCATAGGACGTATCACTGAGAAACAGGCATGTCGCCGTCATATTGCGCTCATGGGATGTATCACTGAGAAATATGCATATCGCCGTCATATTGCGCTCATCGAATGTATCACTGAAAACATGCATATCGCCGTTATGGAATTTATCACTGAGAAATATGCATATCGCCGTCATATTGCGCTCATCGAATGTATCACTGAAAGCATGCATATCGCCGTCATGGAATGTACCACTGAGAAATATACATATCGCCCTCATCGAATGTATCACTTAGAAGTATGCATATAGCCGTCATATTGCGCTCATCGAATGTATCACTGAAAACATGCATATCGCCGTCATGGAATGTATCACTGAGAAATATGCATATCGCCGGCATATTGCGCTCATCGAATGTATCAGTGAAAACATGCATATTGCCGTCATGGAATGAATTACTGAGAAACATGCATATCGCCATTATATTGTGCTCGTGGGATGTATCACTGACAAAATATCCATATCGCCGTCATAATTGCGCTCAACGAATGCAACACTTAGAAACATGCATATCGCTGTCATAGAATGTATCACTGAGAAACACGCATATCGCCGTCATGTCGCGCCCATCGAATGTATCACTGACAAACATGCATATCGCCGTCATATTGCTTGCATGGCATGTCTACTACCAGTGCTAACCCAGTGAATTCATCAACACAAGTCATTGGATGACTTCCATATGACGTAAAATTTGCAGATATTGACTGCGGACACTTGAGTACAGCGATATGAGTTCAACGTGCTTCCAACGTACGATGCATTCGTAAACGACATATTGATATCAAAATGCTTTGTACATTCACTATACTAAATGAGTTCACGGCTTTGCATCATGACATGTAGTCAATATGCTGTAAAATTTGCTTCATCAATTGTATGCACGGTGTGATGGTCACGACTGCCTATCTGGGATGTATTGATGTGTATTCTACAGAAGTGTGGCAAGGGTTAATTTTTATTATTGACAAAATAACCTACATGATCCTTTAACCCTTCGAGTGCACACCTCCGCCGCCAACCTATAAGTGCATCTTGGGTGAACCTGACCCAAGGCGTTTTTCAAATCGTTGGATTCCGGTAAATATGCATCTTTTTGTTTTTTTTGTAGACCCGTTTTTTGTAGTAAATTATCCATATTTTATGGCCCTAAATTTATTTTTTGACGAAACGAAAATGAAATGCCAAAACATTCGTTCAAAGTGGGGCATACGTTGAAAAATACGTTGGAATAATACTAAATACGTACGGTCAAAACGATCCACTGTGCACTCGAAGGGTTAAAGTGAACTCCTTAGATGATCTGACAACATTTCCAAGTACAAATATTCAATAGTTAATTTTTCATAACAATTTTTGTCGCTCGGGTGTGAATTAACCCCAGTGTGGCAAGTACGTGATTCTACAGAGTGTGACAAGTAAGCGTTAAGGGGAGGGTAGGGGTTTCAGCGTAAAAAAAAACACTTTTTTGCGATTTTTTTTATCTATATGGATAGAGTAAATTTATTGAAACCTTTTGTACATTGTTAAGTGTCATTTCAAGAACATTTCGTGAAATTTGTACGCGAAAATGTCGACAAACAAGCCGATGCCGCATTTTTTTCGAAACCACTTTTTCGAAGTCCGTGTTCACTGCCATTTGAAAACTACATGACCGATTTATTTCAAACTTAGTACACACTTTTTACATATAAAATACCTCCCCCCAACGGTTAGTTTGAGATTTTTTTTTACATTGAGGGTGTTTTCCACCCCCAAAATGGCGGAATTTTTCGTGAAAAATAGCACTTTTCACTTTACATGACCACCAAAAATTCAGAAATGAAAAAAAAATTATCAAAGACCGTTGGGGGGAGGATTTGACGATACCCTGACCAAATTTTAATGGTACTTGATTTCAGATAATTTCTAGCTGAGATACAGTGAACACCGCAAATTGTGTTTTTTCCAAAGGCGATCTTGGAAAAGCTTTGTCACCGGCTTGTTTGTGGACATTTTTGTGTACAAATTTCACGGAATGTTCTTAAAATGATACTCAACAATGTAAAAAAGGTTTTAATAAATTTACTCTATCCATATAGATGAAAAAAATCGCAATAAAGTGTTTTTTACGCTGAAACCTCTACCCTTAAGATCCTCATTAGCGACCTACAAACTAAAACTATCGCAGAAGCTTCTGGATAACGATAAAAATAGAAGGAAAAAAATAAAACAAAAGAGAATTTCCGTTTCATTTCACCGATGGAAACTTCCACAGCATAGGATGTTTCTTATACTAATATTGTTCGAAGGGGTAACGAAGAAATTTATCTTTCCATGTTTTTTTCGACATATCTCTATACATATGCCAAAATAGACGGCAGGCGAATGTGAGTGCGCAAGTCTTGAGTGTGTAGAGATGGGAAGGAAGAGATAAACCCGAATAGCGGAGACACGCGTTCAAGTGAGTCGGTACGGAGGCAGAGAAGGAGAGGCAAAGAAAGGAAAGAAATCGACGCTACCATTTTTAGTAACGAAACCCAGGGCCTGTATCTCTCTCTCTCTCTCTCTCTCTTCTCCTGTAAGACTTATTCTTTTTTCTCTTTTTCTATGTTCTCTCGCGCTCACTCTCTCTCTCTCGTTACCGCTATTTCTCGCTCTCGCAACTGCTATTTCTCTGATTCCTATCTCCCTTGCTCGTTCTGTGATTGTTCGCTCTCTCTTGCACGCAACCTTTCACCGTTTTTTCTCATCTCTTTTTTTACCTTTATCCTTCTCTCTCTCTCTCTCTCTGTCTGTCTCTCTCTCTCTCCGTTTTACTTCCGACTCCCTCTCCCTTTTCTCGCGCACGTATCGTCGTTATCCTCGTCCTCCATCAACAAGACACTATACCACGCAATTTTTTCTCTCCTTCACTGCGTCTCCGTCTCTCGCTATTTATCTACCTCCTGCGTTTTCGCATGACTCTTCGCTTCAATCATCGCGTTCGTTGTTATTATTCCCGTTGTCTTTGCCATTTTTTTTTCTCCTCTCTTTCCCTTCGCGGCGTGACCTCGTACGCGTGCGACGCATACACTACTGCGAGATAGTCTTTTACACAGCGCGATCGCACACACGCGTACCTGTGTACGCGTGCGACGTATGCCTGTGTGGGTGTGTGTATATGCGTCGCACGCATACGTAGGAGTAGGTTTATAGGAATGGCGATGACGAAGGGGCCATGCGTATTGTCTATAGCCCTCGTTGAACGTAGACAAGGCGTCGTATGTATGCACATATGCATGCACGTGGCTCGTGCATTCATACACGCATCTAACACGAGTGAGTGCGGGAGAAAACAAAAGAAGCAGCAGCAGTAGTAGAGGAGCCAAAGTAGAATGAGAAGGGTTCACGTTGTTGGAACGGTTTGCGTATTATCGTCGCTCTCTCTCTCGCTCTCTCTCTCTCTCTCTCTCTCTCTCTCTCTCTCTCTCTCTCTCTCTCTCTCTCTCTCTCTCTCTTCCTCTCTTTCTCTCCCTCTCTCTTTATCTCTCTATTTCGGTATATTTATACGCGTGTGTTTGAAGCTGCGCGTAATTTGCAGCACAGTGATGGCGCTGTCTTTCCTGTAAGCGCGGGTCCGCATGTCGGACGGGGGGGGGGGGGGCGTATACGAGAGGGAGACGGAAAGTGCGGGAAGAGACGGTGATCGAGCTGGCGGAGAATGACGCAAAAATGTTTTTTTCTGTCATTCTTCCTTGCTCTCCACTATTTTCCAAACGTGACGTTTGTCAAATTCCTAAACCTTATGGGGGAATTAAGGGGTTACGTGGATAGGAAAATTTGGGTGAACTTCCGAAAAGCTGTTACACCCGATGTGGCTGAAATTTTGCACTGTTCAATTTAATATATAAAGTCATCCCCCAAAGGGATTTTTGGCGCATTCCAATAGTTTACGAGATATCGATTTTTGTTGGGTTTGTTTGGGGTTTTTTTTGGGGGTTTGTTTGTTTGTGCTTGTGTGTTTGGGTTTGTTTGGGTTTGTTTGTTCGGATTACCCCTGCAGTATATACTTGCAGGGGTAAGCGCGACACCTAGTCACCACTGAATTCGGAGGAGTGGGGATATCGATCGGCCGTGGCGACCGATATAGATATACTCGTGCGGGCTAAAAAATAAACTTTAAAATTCGATTTCTCGTGAACTATTGGAATACGCCAAAAATCCCTGTGGGCGATGTCTTTATATATTAAATGGAACATCTGTGCAAAATTTCAGCCAAATCGGTTGTAACACCTTTTCGGAAGCTTATCCGAAAATTTAAAAAAATCAATTTTTTTAAAATTCTATTGTCTAATAGTACAATATGTCTAGAATATTCTTCCAAAGTCTCAAGGCCTTAGGCCACAGTAACGGGTATAAAATCACGTGCGAATATAACATTTTTTTTCGTATGAAAAAGTGATTCACTCATAAAATTAATTATACATCTATTTAGTATGAATATCAAGCTGTTAGAAAATATATATATTTTTTTTCGATGTACAAAATGTCCGACTACTCATGGCGTGACAAATAACTTCAGGAATTTTCACTCGATTTACTTCAAATTTAAAAGTTATGTTCTTAATTGCATTTCCCAGAGAAGTACGTACGGAATTTCTGATTAATCGAAAACTTTTCATTATATGAGCAGTTATAAAGAAATTTTTCACTAAAAATTCATTGCTCAAGTTCAAATACCTACAACTTTTGAATAAGACAATATGTTTGAAATTCCATACGTACTCACTCAGAAAAAAGATTTATTAAGGACGAAAAAGTTTGTCGCGTGGCGAATAAGTTTTCTTATTCGTATGTCGGCCTACTACGATTGTATTAACAGCTAAGAAATTTTTTCATTTAAGTTTATGTTTAAGATTTACTAAGAATTTTTCTTAACATCTAATACGATTCTTCATAATACCCCAACTGGTTTTTTTTTCTCGAGGAATTGTGTCATTTCGTCCGTCATTATTTTCTCACTGGAACGTTTTTTTTTCTCACTTTATATTCTTACTTACACTTAAATCATTCTTCACTTTCGAGTTTCTCACTTCCGAAACGCAAAACTGACACTCGTGCCAAAAGCAGGGGCACAGGAAGAAGCTACATGGTAAGCGTATGCGTGAGCTGCATCTGACGAGCGGCCTGCTGTCGGGCCCGTCGCGTTGAAGGGCAAAGTGCGCATGCGCGCATTAGAATCATAGCCGCGAAATAAGAGGTCTTCGTGATTTGTGATTTCGTGATTTGAGGAAATATTTATTCAAATGTTCTATTTTAAAGATGGCTTTTAATCGATGTGAAAAATCGGCACGTACAAAAACATATTTAGTGACGCCGAATAAATGCTGTAGTTGCAATCACATAAAAACTGTCTCCATACGAGTAAACATTTATTAATTTCCAATAAATTATGTTCCAATGTGCCAATTTATTAGAACATAATAAATCTTTTTTCTGAGTGCTTTAGGTATTCTAATGTAGATTGACGAGAATTTTTGTTTTTTGTTCTAGGTAAAAAATTGTGGATGCTAAATGTCACGCCGCGGAGCGCCTAAAAAAAAAGATAACAAAATAAAATATTAGTAGTCGGCCACTTTGTACATCGAAAAAAAAGATATATATTTTTTGACAGCTTGATATTCATACTAAATAGATGTGTAATTATATTCATGAGTGAATCGCTTTTTCATACGAAAAAAAATTGTTAAATTCGCACATGATTTTATACCCGTTACCGTGGCCTAAGGCCTTAGAATATTCGTCGCTTCCCAACGATACGCATATTTGAGCATCGTCGAATCGAAAAGCTCATTTATTTTCTGACAAATGTTGAACGCACGCGACAGTGGTGGACGCGCGCTCGGGTGCAGCCTCACCGATCTCTCGTGTCAAGCGCAATGTTGGCCTGAGCCAAAACTCGGATAGGTGATCGCGCTTGGCCGCGGGCCGACAGCATCCCCCCCTTTTTTATGACATTGAAGTTCGCGTCGTTGGAACGCAAAGAAATTTTATTTCTTTTTTATCATTACCCGGAGCCTTTTTTTGCAATCTGAGGTCATGAATTTTCAATAAAAGTACGTAGAACCGTATTGAGCGATTTTCATAGCCTAAATCGGTCAAAGAGGATTATAATAATTGAGAAGAGTTGATTTTCGTTGCATTCCAACGATGCAAGCTTCGAAGCACATTTTTTGGGGTTGGTTTGGGTAATTCCTCCTACAGCTGTACAATAAAAAAATTATTTTGCTTTGTTTCAAGACTTTTCCTTCCATAATATTTATTACTGGTTGTTAATTAATGGTTGTTAATTATGGTATATTAATGGTTGTTAATTAATAAGAATCGTTACAAAAAAAACAAAGGATAAAATAAATAAATAGGCCCGGTTTTGAAGTGGAGCTCCGGTACGACATAAGGTAAACCGACCAGTGAATAGGCGAAAGCTGATTTATATATAAAATAAATAAAGAATCCCAGATAGACAGATGGTGCTGAAATTTACAACGTTGGAATGCAACGAAAATTCTTCTTTATTTTTTCATTTAGGTTGTAGATGCCTAAAAAGGACGTTTAAAAATGTTTCAATGATTTTTGTAGCTTCAATGTCGTGAAAAAAAATTGGGCAGTACGAAAGAAATGTAATTTTGTTGCATCCCAACGATGCAAACTTTAATATCATGATAGACAGTCATGATTATCACGCTGTGCATACAATTGATGAAGCAAATTTTACAGCATATTGACTACATGTATTTTTTTCTTACGAAAATATTGAAAAAAAAATTACACGTATTTCTTATAGGTTATGAAGCCTAAATATGCTCGAAAAAAAACAAAAAAAAAATTGTCGAAAAAGTTCACTTTTACTTACGTTATTCGTGAAGGGGGGTCAAATCTGTCCGGCTCCGATTTGCTCTCGTAGAAGATGAACTTATAAGATGGCAAATTTGAATTTTACAATGAATATTTGCAGATTGACGTCATATGGAAGTCATCCAATGACTTTTGTTTGTGAATTCGCTGGGTGAGCAGTAGGTAGTAGACATGCCATGCAAGCAATATGACGGCGATATGCATGTTTCTCAGTGATACACATTCGATGGGCGCAACATGACGACGATATGCTTGTTTCTCAGTGATACATCATATGATGGCGATATACGTGTTCTCAGTGATACATTCGATGAGCGCAATATGACGGCGATATATTGATCAAAATCAAGAATGATCAAAATAGGCAAAGAAACGAAGAAAGTTTACACAAGTGTTAGAATGGCTGAGCAGAGGTAGCGCGCTCGGCTCTAGAATTAGAAGACGTAGGTTCAATCCCCCAAGGTAGGTGAATACTTTAACGAGGCAGGAAACGTTTTAAGGCCTTAGGACGATGCTGAAGTTTGCATCGTTGGACTGCAACGTATTTAATTTCTTCTGACAGATTCCCCCTCAAAAAGTCCTTCAATTTTTAAGATATTTTTTTAACAATCATTTTTTAAGGTATTTATTTAGCAATCTACACGATAAATCTATTTCTAAATATCGCCGGTTATAATAAAAAAATAAAAATAAAATGTAAAACAGAAGTTTCGTTGCGTTCCAACGATGCAAACTTCAAGACCATGGCCTTAGGCCACTCTAAAGGCCGAAAAAATAGGATTTTTGGGGATTCTTTTCAGAAAAACTACAAATAAAAATCGAGATTACAAAAAAGGGTGTTTATCATACATATCAGTGACCGTATACAATAATTTTTTGAAGCGATTAATTTCAAAATGGCGGCTGTACAGCGTTTATCTCAAAACTGCATTTTTTAAGCTGGCCGAAAACATAACTCCGGCAATTTTGAACCGATTCTCTTGAAATGTTGAATATATCTCGAAAAATACATTGTCTATGGAAGTACGTAGGATTTGTCTTATATTGCATAGTTCATTTGTTATTAACAATTGTCTGACGATATTTTCGGCAAATTTTTCACTTTCCGAAAATTCCGCTGCACAGCCGCCATTTTGAAATTAACCGCTTCAAAAAAATTATTGTATACAGTCGCTGATATGTATGATAAACACCCTTTTTTGTAATCTCGATTTATTTTGTAGTTTTTCTGAAAAAAAAATCCCCAAAAAGCCTATCTTTTCGGCCTCTAGAGTGGCCTAACCCCTTAATGCCATTATAGAGACAGGAACATAATTAAAGTATATGGAAACAAAAAATACTGCCACATTTTTATTATTCGAAATTTCTGGCTTTTTACATTTTTCACACCGTGACACCCATATGAGCTCCATATGAGCACAACATAGTTACGTCACGCCATGCCGCCAATATGAGATCCATAGGAGCACTGCAATTTCTTCACGCCGTGACACCCATGTGAGCCCCATATGCACTCACTTATTGTTGGATATTCGTGGGCCGATTTTGCTAGTGCTGATGAATTCACTGCATGCATACTCGCGTGAGAACAACTTTGCTTCATTTGGATCTGTTATTGTGAATCATCATGTGATGCAAATATGACTTGAAGGGGAGCACTCATAAGGGATGCAGAGCTGTGTGATGTTCGATGCCTCAGAGAAGATCTACACTTAATGCTAATATAAGCTACATGTATCTATCTGAGTGTAATTTAGCGAACAAAAATTACAGATGTCGTTAAAATCGTTTTCTCAGTTTGATATCGAATTTTGACGCTTCACGGAATTTTTCTAGTTTGCGGTACTTGCTCACAGCGCAACACGTCGCCGAAGTTTGCACCGTTGGAATCCAACAGTTTTTTAAAATCATTTTGGGTTTCTTTATTTTCATAATTGTCGAAAACTTTTTTTTCCAAATTGAGGTTCTGAGTGTCCAATAAGAATACGTTAAATTGTTTGAGCGATTTTCACAGCCTACGACCGCCAAAAAAAAATGGACAATTGAAACGAATTGATTTTCGTTGCATTCCAACGATGCAGACTTCAACATCATCCGCGCAACTTAGTTACGGTACAATGATATTGAAGTTTGCATCGATGGGATGCAACGAAATTTTTGTTGTTCCGGATTGCAATTTGTTTTCCGGCAGATCAAAGTTTCGGCAAACTTCTTCGAGATCCCCATTAGAGAGCCACAACCTGAAGCTTTGAAAAATCACTTTGGATAACGAGGAAAATTGAGAAAAAGGCAACGGAAAAGAATTTCCGTTGCATTTCAATGATGTATAAACATCAACAGTATACGATACGGCTGTGCACACTAGATGTTCTAAAGGCGAAAACAATACTTTTTAATGATATTGAAGTTTGTGTCGTTGGGAGGCAACGAAATGACATTTTTTAGTACTGCCCAATTTTTTTTACTACATTAAAGCTTCCAAAATCATTGAACCTTTTTCAAACGTCCTTTTCAGGGATCCACAACCTAAAATGATATGGAAGTTTGCATCGTTGGGATGCAACGAAAAATGCTTGAAAAACATTCATTTCCGCATTTTTCTTTATTGCCTAAAATCTCGTTCGGCAAATTTGGGCTTCAGATTTCTTAAAAGAATCGTAAACAAAATTCGAGTGTTTTTCGTAGGCCCAATTGGCCCAAAAAAATCAAGCTACGGGACTTTCGTTGTGTTCCAACGATGCAAACTTCAATATCATCAACCCAAATCAGAAAAAAAGTTTTGAGGCTAAAAAAATGACGAAATAAAAAATATAGAAGAATTTTCTTTGCATTCCAACGTTGCAAACTTCACCACCATACTCTTTATGCGTTTCAAGAGCAAGTATTACTTTCATTTCTATCAAGCTTTGATTTTTTGCAAATATCGCAAAGTAAATTCCTAATTATAGGTCAGAATGGGACATATTTATTCACTGGTGCTGTATTTTAACCTCTTTCCAGTGAATGAACATATGGGCTCTGTACTGATAAAAAGCAGAACAAAATAATTAGCTCGTCGGCTGAAAATTGCAAAATTAATTACTGTTGAAAGTTGACAATGTAGATCCATTAAATGTTATCATAAAATCATTTCATTCGTTTTTTTTTAATTCAGACAAAAATCAATTTTCTACTTCTCTGTCGAAACAAACTTTGGTAGTTTTTTGAGAATGTCATGTTAAGGGCTTAGGTGCACAGTAACGGGTATAAAATCATGTGCGAATTCAACAATTTTTTTGCGCATGAAAAAGTGATTCACTCATAAAATTAATTACACATCTATTTAGTATGAATATCAAGCTGTTAGAAAATATATTTTTTTTTTCGATGTGCAAAATGGGCGACTACTCGAAACTTCTCGAAACAACTTTTTTCCAATTGGCGTGACAAATAACCAACAATTTTAACTCGATTGACTTCAAATTTAAAAGTTATGTTCCTAATTGCATTTCGCAGAGAAGTACGTACGGAATTTCTGATTAATCGAAAACTTTTCATTTTATGAGCAGTTCATGAGCAGTTATAACGAAATTTTGCACTGAAAATTTATTTCTTAAGTTCAAATACCTACAACTTTCGAATAATACAATATTCTTTTAATTCCGTACGTACTTCTCTAGGTATTCTAATGTAGATTGACGAGAATTTTTGTTTTTAGTTGTAGGTAAAAATTTGTGGATGCTAAATGTCACGCCGCACAGTGGTTCCAAACGCCGAAAAGCTGGCCAAAAATCGAAATCATCGAAAAAACGGTTGGTGGTGGGTATATATAGGTTTTGGGGGTCGCTGAATCCGAATCTGATGTTAGTGTTTCGAAGAAAATGAGTCAAAAAGTCAAAAACAAGATGGCGGACCAAAAAAAATGATTATAATTGTAAATGATAAAACCTGTTGATTAAGGGGTTTTCGACGTCGCTGAATCAGAATTTGACATTTAATCAACTTGGAAAAAAAATTTAATTAAGTTTTTTGAAAAAAATAATTTATTATTTATAACAAATCCATTGTTTATAATGTCAAAATCATTGGTAGTATGTATACTCAACATTAAATAACTTGAACAAATTTTTTTTACGATATTGGGCTTCATATAACGTAAAAATCATATTTTTAGCCATTTTGTTAAGTAAATTTTCAAATTGCATTTTCTCAATTTCGGGCAAATTCGGGCAAAAGTTATTGGCGTCATAATTTAGTGCTATGATGCCCTTACCATATGCAATTAATTTCAGCCCGGGATCTAGCGGGACTTTCGAGAAAATGAGAAAGTAAAAGTGGCATAAAAATGACCAAATTTTGTGATTTACAAACAATAATCTATAAACAACGTACAAGCACTTAAAATTTCAAACAAAACGTATTTTACTAACCTCAGATATCCCTCTCTTCGAAACAATTCACTTCACCATGAATAATTAACACTAACTTGTCTAAATTAAATGTTTAAGTGAGAAAACACGTGACATTCACGAAATTTAACCTTAACTTCACGACGCCACGCTGCCAACAAGTGTGTATTATTGGCATTGGTAATGCTGCGTTCTTAAAGTACAGGTACCAACCTAACATATGGCACACAAAAAAGTCCTATATTTAGTAACGCGATTTTCCCTATTTTTGGCCAGCTTTTCGGCGTTTGGAACCACTGTGCGCCGCGGAGCGCCAAAAAAAAGATAACAAAAGAAAATATTAGTAGTCGGACAATTTGTACATCGAATATATATATATATTCGATGTACGAATTGGCCAACTACTAATATTTTCTTTTTTTTATCTTTTTATATATCTATATCCTATCTATATCTATATCCTATATATATAGCTATATCTTCTCACAGCTTGATATTCATACTAAATAGATGTGCAATTAATTTTATGAGTGAATCACTTTTTCATACGAAAAAAAATTGTTAATTTCGCACATGATTTTATACCCGTTACTGTGGCCTAACCCCTTAAGATGCAAAAAAGATGCAACATTTCTACGAAATCGTAATAACAAATATAAAACTCAAATGTATAAGACTATTAACATTTTCGTGCATCACAGTGATCTCCGAATCTAGCATTCAATAGAAATAAATAATAAATCGTTATTTGGTCATTTCGGTAATATTTTATCAATTCCTCCAATATCATTTGTTGCAATTCATTCGAATATTTTTTACCTCCTATCAGAACAATATCTTTTGCTAGTCATAGCAATTACAAAAATCGTTTTCATAATATTTCCATCGCACAGTCAATCTGAATCCAACAGTGTCGTTATTCGTCCATTCACTGGTCGGTTTAGCCCATTCCCCCAAGAAAATTGGTGGCACGATATCACCTGGAGGGGCCTGTGCATGTGCGAATATCGTGCATTTGCCCTCGTCGCGAAACTGTAGGCCGTTTCGTTCCCACGTCGCGATATATTTTGCCCCGGTACGAGAACCGACCGAGCCAACTTTTGCACTTTGTGTACACGTTTCGATGGGCACATCGTATAAATTTATACAATATACATATATAAGCAAACACACAAACATTCAGATACACGATATTGGTTCATCACTATTTCGCGTTTTCATCTCATTCCTCCTTCCCTTCTCGCCGCGGCCCTGCAGCAAATTTGACCGAACGTTTAAACTCGCTACCTCGTAACGATTCCTCGGAATTGCTCGAATTCACCAATATTGTTGTACCTGTTTGTTGGTCGAGTACAATCATTAATTAAAATCGAACGAAATTATGCTCTTGTCAACATCACATTCGTGAAAATTTACGGTAAAGCCATGTATTATTGTCATTACTGTTATCAGTGCTGTTGTAGTTATTATTTTTATTGTCGTTGTTATTATTATGACGTTGAAGTTTGCATCTTTGGAATGCAATGAAAATTAATTATTTTTAATTATTCGAACTTTTTTGGCCGATTCATGCTGTGAATATTATTCATAGCCTAAATTATAGTATTCTTATTAGAAATTTACGATAGCAATTTGCAAAAACAAGACTTTGGATAAAGGTAAAAATAGAGAAGTAAAAAAGGAAAAAAAAATATCGTTGCATTCCAACGATGTAAACTTCAATGTCATTTCTTATTATTATTGCAAAATATTATGGCTATTATTCAACGTTACTGTTGTTTTATTTTTATTATTATTATTATATCCAAATAGTACTGCTTTTTTGCTGATATTATTGTTGTTGTTATGTTATTACCGCTAATGTTCTCATTGGCATTATTATTATCGAATATTATTAAAAGTATTATTGATATTGGTGTTATTGATTGTGATTGTTTTCCTTGATGTCATTATTATTATTGCCAAATATTATTACTATTATTATTTATATTGTTGTTGTCGTTAGTATATACCACTTTTACGTCTACTGCTGTTGTGTTCCTTAGTCAATTTCTGATGCTCCTTCGTACTGATGTTGAAGTTTGCATCGCTGGAACGCAACGAATAATAATTCTTTTTAAGGGGTTACCCCCACTTGCGATTTTGAAAAAATCGATGTTTTTTATTGCATTTTTTTGAAGTATAAGTATCTGAGAATATGTCCTGTAAATTTCAAGTCGATCCGAAGAAAATTGACTGAGATATGAGCGTTGAAAGAGAAGAATCCGCGTTGAAAGAGCGTTGAAAGAGAAACTTTAAACGCGTTTTTTTCAAAATGGCATTTCTGACGTCGGTGACCAAGATTACTCGAACACTAATGAACCAATCTTCTTGAAATTTTGCAGGCTTATTTAATACATAAAAATGTAGTCTTTAATCATTCGATTTTTTTTTTTCGAAAAAAAATGGCCGTTTTATAGCAAAAAAACGGCCGTTTTTTTCGTTAAAATCGAACCATTAACTTTGACTGTCCGCCATTTTGTGAAAAATGAATATTTTTTAAAATCCTTCGATTAAAGACTAGTTTATACTTATATTTGACTAAATCCATCGGCATTTTTTTTCAGATGATCCACTTCGCCGCAATGTTGGTCACAGCAAACCGTGTATATAAAAACATTATTTCATTGACGTCCATTTGCCACTAAACAATGCAATATTTTTCAATAAAAAAATTACTGAACGTTCTTCAAGATGTGTTCTTTAAGATGGTATATTGATCGATTAGAAAAGTTTTGTAGTTTTCTTTTAAAAAATTCATGAAAAAGGCCTTTTTTGCGCTACAAGTGGGGGTAACGCCTTAAGGCCGAAGCTTGAATTGGGGGGTCCGAAAAATGGGGTTTTTTTTTAAATCGCTTAAATCGATAGATAAACTATCCAACATTATATATTTACCAACTTACAGAGGCCAATTGTAAATATTTTCGAATATACAAGGCCAAAAGCAGAAAAGCGTCGAGCAGGTGTGTAAGAATTTGAAAACTGAACGCGTTTCCTCCCGTTTTCATTTTCGCGATATTCCAAATTGGCGGGCGTGATAGCAAAAAACTAACCGACCTATTGAATCAAACCAAAAGTTATTTTCTTCCGTATGAAAATCTCTTTTAAGTGAACTAAGAAAGTCGTTGAAAGTCTTTTTAAATAATTTTATAGCACGTTGAAGTATTTTTTTGACACATTTTTTTCTTCGAACCTGAGAAAAGTTACAATTTCACGATTTTTCAGCTTTTTCTTAGTTCACCCAGAAATCAAAGATATGACAATTAAACATTTTATTGGTTTTTTTGTTTCCGTCAAGAATTACGAGTTGCATCTTTCCCGCCGATTGGGGACTGCAGTGGCAAGAAGCACATGGAATAGGCTGATAAATCTGCAGTATTTATTGTTTCATGTTGACATTTTTTTATAAATTTCAAATATACATGAAAAGATACCTCAATGTTTACTGGGCTCACTTGTTTTTTTTTTCTTCTGAAAAAATTCCGAAAAAACGCTTTTTTACCTTCTGATTTAGGCTCCGGCCTTAATATGTCAATTTTGTGGCTCTCAGATCCCTCAAACGTCTTTTACGTATTCTAGGTAGAAACTCAAGATCTCAATTTGCAAATAAAAGGCTTTGGATACGCATGAAAGTAAATCAATAAAAAATAAAGTAAAAATCGTTGCGTTCCAGCTATACAAACTTCAACGTCATCCTTCCGTATGCCCTTGCAAAATTTACGATCCCATCTTTTTCACGTTCACCCCTCACTCGTCACCGCAACTTTTTGTGGAGGGTCGGATCGCCCACTGCGCCACGTCGAACTTTTTTCCCCGTTTTTCTCGAAACTATGTTTTATGAAACGGTGTTTGTCGTATCCCAAAATCCATTGGTCGGATTCACTTCAAATTCGGATCGCATTGAAGTTTTCATCCTCGGCACGTAATAATTCAGTTGTATGACGTTGAAGTTCGCATCGTTGGAATGCAACGATATTTTTTCCCTTTTTTGTTCCTCTATATTTATCATTATCCAAAGTTTTGTTTTTGCAAATCGTCGCATTCCCACTATGCAAACTTCAATGTCATTTAGTTATTTATGATGTTTTTTTTCCCAGAAGTTTTATTTGCAGATCGAGATTGTGAATCTCCAATGAGGATACGTGAAAAAGTGATGGTGTTGAAGTTTGCATCGTTGGAACGCAACGGAGGCTCTTTTTTGCATTTTATTTCGCATATTTCTATTGTTATAGAACATCTTTTTTTTAAGATTCATATTGTAGATCCCTAAATAAATATCTCGAAAAATGGTTGAAGGATTTCTGTCGGCAAAGTTTGCCAAAATAAATTAAAGTAATTCATTAATATTAATTTTCGTTGCGTTCCAACGATGCAAACTTCAACCTCATAAAAATATGGGATTGAAGCTTGCATCGTTGGAATGCAATAAAAATCGTTATTTTTTAATTGCTCGGATTTGCTTCGGCATATATTCGTTACGAAAATCCTACAGCTATTTTTGAGTCACTCATTTGGAGACCTAGAAATTAAATCTGCAAAAAGAAATTTTGTAAAAAAATAAAAGTAAGGACATAAAAATATAAAAAAGATTTTTCGCTGCATCCCAACGATGCAAACTTCAAGACCATTGATTATTTTTCATTCGTTTTTCGTTTTGTTAATATCAAATGATTGAAGTCATCATCGAAAATCTTACATTTTTCTGTGACCTTGCGGTTGGAATGGTTGGAACGCAACGAAAATTAATTATTTTTTTCACGGGTAAAATTTTTCTGGACGATTTAGGCAAGACAATCTTTCGAACGTTTTTACGTATTTGTATTACAGACTTAAGACCTCGAGGTACAAAGAAAAGCTTTCGAATTATAATATAAATGAAGAAATAAAAAAAATCGTTGCATTGCAACGATGCAACCTTCATCGTCATTTTTTTCACAGCTCGCCATTTTCGTAAGTTAGAAAATTTCAAAACAGTATCCGGTTATGCGAAAGTTCTATTAGTAGACTAGAAGTGCATATTTGTTGTTTTTTTATTTCCGATGACGCTGGTTGCCAGAACCACCTACGCCGATGGTATTGAAGTTAGCATCGTTGGAATGCAACGAAAATATATACTTTTCGTATTCCCAAATTGTTTGGCACATTTAGGCTACGACAGTCACAAACATTTTTTGAGAATTCTTCGCAAAAATTTATAACCGAAAACTGCAACGAAAAAATGTTAAGAATAACATTTTTTGAAATATATTAGCAAGAATAAAAATTTAGTGAATCAAGAATTTTGAAGAAAAAAAAAGAATTTTTGAGAATCGCGACCTCCTCATTCCAATACTATAATCGGGGATATTACGATGTCCGAGGCGCCAAGTTTTGATCGTTGATTCTTGATATTTGAACCAAAATAATGAGAATTTCACGAATAAAAAAAACCCATATATTTCCAAGTTACCTTGCCTGATGTTCCTGGAAATTTTCAAATTCGATAAAAATCGTCATTTTCGATAACTAACGATTTTTTTAAATGTTAACGTAAAATAAGCGAAATGTGAATTTTTACCACTCTTCATATTTTGTTTATGTTGACTCGATAACCTCAAATTCACTGTCAAATCTTGGCGTCTCAGATATCGACATTTTCGATTTCCGAAAAATTCTAAATTTAACGAAAAATAAGCGAAATATTAACTTTTACCCCTCTTCATATTTTGTTTATTTTGACTCGATAACCTTAAGGCCTTAAAATTTCAAAATTTTTCATTTCTTTTTTTATTCCATTAGCCTCAACGGTTAGGAATATTTTAAGCCTTACAGAATTGAAAAATTCCAAAAATAACGTAAAATTGCATTTGCAATAAATACCGCGCGGCGCGCCCGACCGGAAACTTCAAAGCCGTTTTTCCACGATTCACTTTTTTGAACCTTGTGAAATTTCTAACTCTTCAACGAAGGTTCAGATCGCTTTGAAATTATTACAACATATTCTTAGTATCATCACCTATCGTGTGAAGCACAGAAACAACAATTTCAATGTCACAAAAAAATATAAAAAATAAAATACCGACAGAAAATTGAGTCAAAAATATTAAGTTTATAATTTTTATTATAATAATTTTTTTTATAATATTGTTGGTTCACACTAAAGATACATTTATTATGCAATTATAAATGTTCATTTTTTTCCAGACAGCCACATCGATGCCGAGAACTTTCACCATGGACGCGCGCTCAAAAAAAATACATTGCTCTATTATGTTATATCTCCGCCATTTGTTAATATTTCTGATTTTTTTTACATATACTTAACCATTTGCATAAATGATCTGTAAAAAAAAATGTCAATATATGCGTCGTTTTTTTTAACTCCGCGTCTACAAAAGTACCTTCGAAAATCGGCGAAATCGCGTATGTAAGGCCTTAAATTCATTCTTTCCCTGTAATCAGAAAAAAGAATCCAAAATTGACTTTGTTTTTATAGTGCGAGCTTCCACAGACCCTAACGTGAGTTTCGTCGCCTATGAATAGATTAGGTATTTTTACAAGTTTCGAAAAAACGAAGGGCGAGCGTCGTTCGCGTCTCGGAGATATAATCGATGGTCGATGAATACGCGAAAGGGGGACGCCTGTGGCAATCGTACGAAATACGTGACTCGAATATAAAACAAAAAACATACGAAAGAATAGTTTTTGTCCACATCGTCAACTCTCGAAAAGACCCAACGGCACTCGCTCGCGTGAAATAAAACAACAAAAAACTTTCCCAATATTCACGTAATACGGGATAAAATATTACCGGCTGCACGATCATCCCGATAAGAAGCGAAACGAGTATTTTTCAACGCCTCAAACATTGCCCAGCCAGCACAAAAGTGCAAAATATCGCTACGATTTATCGCAAGTACGAGCGCCTCGAACGTGCCAACGAGCACGTAAGACGTGAAAATTGCGAAGCAGAGAAGAAAAAAAAAGCGAGCCATAACCTCACTCTCTCGTACCGTCAGGTCTGCGAATTCGTGTGTATGACGTCACTCTCGCGAAGCACTCCTCTCTGCGTGACTGCCGGCGTCGCGATGCGGTAATCCAACGTAACTTCGTCAAGGCACGACGACGCACATGTCAAAACAAGCAGGGCAAAAATGAGAAAGCCGCACGAGAAAGAACCCGTCGAAAGAATCCTCGCAGCGGGAATGTATCGTGTCGTGGCATATCGCAAAAAAGCGCGTTACGAGAATCGAGAGAAGACGCGTTTGGGCAAGATATGTTGACAGGCATGAAGAGAAAATGCGAGACGCAGCACTACGGGTACACCGTGAACGCGAATCACTGAAGTCTCGTATTATCGTCGCTTCATCGACGTTACAAACGTTTGTGGCGAGAAACAAGACGGCTTTTTTTTTATTGCGCCGTGTCTGGCGTTAATTCGCGCAGGACTGGCGCTCCGGGCGGTGCGTCCATCTCGCTCGGCGTGTCGTGGATTACTGAGAGTCTCGCGACAACCACGCGCACTCGTTTCGCGCTTCGATGACGCGCGCGTTCGCCTGGCGTACTACGGGCGCTCTCTTCCCCCCACCACTCCGCCATCACACACACGCGTATATGCATGACATTAAAAGATCGCGACGGAACTTTGTCGTGTCATAATAATACACAATACCGGTTCCCAAAGCATGCACGATGCTTTTAGTTTGCCTCAAGTACATTAGCCGTTTATGCAGTTGCATCTACTCATCGAAATTGCCGCGTGACTATTCGCGGGCACATCGGAACGAAAAAGTCGGGCACGATGTTTGTCAGGTGGAAATGGCCTCCGTGATCTGTGACAAAATTCACGCGGTGAGGCGCTAGGCTTCCGGCGTTGCTTGCGTTATTGTTGTGCGCAGCAGTTTCATATGGTTAAGGCCTTAGGCCACAGTAACGGGTATGAAATCATGTGCAAATTAAACAATTTTTTTTTTCGTATGAAGAAGTGATTCACTCATAAAATTATACATCCATTTAGTATATATCAAGCTGTTAGAAAAAATTTATATTTTTTTTTCTATGTACAAAATGGTTGACTACTAATATTTTCTTTTATCTTTTTTTTATGCGCTCCGCGGCGTGACATTTCGCATCCACAACTTTTGACATAGAACGAAAAACAAATCGTCTCGTCAATCGACATTAGAATACCCAGAGAAGTACGTACGGAATTTAAAAAATATTGTTTTATTCAAAAGTTGTAGGTATTTGAACTTAAGGAGAGATATATACCTAGATGGTCGAGGTCGAGGATTTAAAAGCTATGAACATTCCGTCTACCGTAGAAGACCTACACTATGGGCCTGGTATCGATGATTCCATGCAAGTTGACAAATTTCATGATTTATTCATTCCCAAATTTTCAAACGCGTTTTTCTCGAAACCACGTTTTTCAAATCGGTACCCAAAATTTCTCGAAAACCAATGAACCGATTGCCTTGAGGTTTTTTGTGGTTATTCTATACACCATCATCTAGTACTTGTAGTAGGATTTTTTTTCCGTTACTTAGTTTTTGTTTTATAGGCAAAATAATAACTAATTTTTGGCCCAAAAATCACTATTTTTGTTCAAACGTCCGCCATTTTGTCATAAATCGATATTTTCAAAATCGGCTATGACAAGTACTAGATTATGGTATCTAATTTAATAATCTTTTTGGTTTTTTTTTTCAGATGATTTTTGAAGAAACGCCGGTGGGTACCGTATACGCAGATTTTTTTACGACGCTCCAAGGATCATACAATATCCTTGTATATTTTTGATATTTTTAAATAAAGAAAATTAAACATATTTTTGAATGTATATACTTTTAGATCATTAGAACCCCAATCCGAAATATCAAATAGTTTTCCTTGAAAAAATTCACAAAAATGACCTTTTTCCGGCTCCTAGGTGTATATCTCCCCTTAAGAAATTAATTTTCAGTGAAAAATTTCGGTATAACTGCTCATAAACTGCTCATAAAATGAAAAGTTTTCGATTAATCGGAAATTCCGTACGTCTCTGCGAAATGCATTTAGGAACATAACTTTTAAATTTGAAGTAAACCGAGTGAAAATTGTTGAAGTTATTTGTCACGCCAATTGGAAAAGTTTCGAGCAGTACATTTTGTAGCCATTTTGTACATCGAAAAAAAATTCTAACAGCTTGACATTCATACTAAATAGACGTGTAATTAATTTTATGAGTGAATCACCTTTTCAAACGAAACAAAATGGTTAAATTCGCACATGATTTTATACCCGTTACTGTGGCCTAAGGCCTTAACGGAGACTTTGTCCTTTGTGCCCAGCGGGAGATGTTAGCGGCTCAACATGAGCAGCTAGAAGAAGAGGAGGGATGCCTCTATGGACCAGGCATTGCCGATTAGCGGTAATTATAAACACATTTGTGTAAACACATTACAAAACTTTAAACGTTTTTTTCTCGAAAACACGTTTTTAAAAATGGCTGACATTCTCCTGACCGCTGTAATTAACATATCGACCTGAAATTTGGAGAGCATACTCAGAAAATATGTCTTCACGAAAATTCGATTTTTTTTTAAATTGCCGCCATTTTCCTAAATTTGTACTAAACGAAAAACCCATCCGTCATTCCATGACCAAAGGGTCACAGATTGATAATATGCTTTGAATTTGTGTTTCAGATCAACAAAGAGGGGGCCGTGATGTCAGCCGTTTACCTCCCGCGATTTGAGGACCTGTTTTCGCGGAGCTGCAACGGCCGCCATTTTGGTTTTTTTTTCAAAAAAAAATTTTTTTAACGTTCTCTATATCATGAATAAAAGCAAGAAAAAAACCGCACTCAAAAAGCTTTACACGTTTCCTTTAAAAAAAATAAAATGTAAACACCTGAAATATGGCACTCCAAGGACAAAGTCTCCCTTAACGGGCTACATCTACCTAGGTGGGTCAAAAAATGTTTCCAAAAACATTTTTATTCAATACTAGCACCTTTTAGCTATATTCCGAGAAAATGTGATTGAAATATTCCTAAAATTGAAGTAGATACGGCTTCTAACAGTTTTTCTCGTAACACCATTTTCAAAGCCGGTGGACACGATATCTCGAGAATCACTCCATGGATTGTTTCCAAATTCACAGGATATACGATGAGAAACATTCAAAGGTCGTCGACGATCTTACTTTTTCAAAATCCATCTGCATTTTTCAATAGTCACGTAAAAATGACGACTCTTTTCATAGATTTTGCATGCTCGTGGTTCAACTCATCGCCACGTTGGTAAAAAAAATGATTAAAAAAATCGACGATCGTCAACGACTCGTATTTATTGTCAACTCGAATAACCCGTTCGGTTTTTAGATTTCGGACCGACCGTTCGACCTACAGAGTGTCCACCGCCAAACGTCGCGAAATTTCATTATCTGCCGGCGGCCATGTTTTTCGTTAATTTCAATGATTTTTTCCAACTGCTCTCAATATATGTACTCTGGTGTTGAAAAAAATGCGTTTTTTCTTCACCAACCGTTTCGCAGAAACAATATTCGGTACGAGGCCATTTTTTTCGGGCTTCTAGGTGGATATAGCCCCTAAGCTCGCATCGACGAGGCTCGTGTTCGTTCGCGCTCCACGCGATACCCCGTAGTTTTCAGCGTGAAGGGAATGGGAGTTTCGAACAAAGCCATAATACCGATTTGTCGCACGTAGCGTAGCAGATTGCGGGAGGCGATTGCACTAGGCCGCGAGAGAGTTCTCTCGTGTTGTGCCTTGCCATGCTCGCTGCGGTGCCGCTACTCCGACACGAGGTGGCGCGGCTATGACGCGCGCGTGCGCGGCAAGCTCGTGTGTGTGTGGTGAGAGAGACCCAAGCTGCTAAGGGCAAGCGAGTCATCGGGCTGTGCGGAGAGGACGCTGGTGTCGTGGAGCGTCGATGATAGCAAGGAAATGAAGTGTGGGAGCCTGTACTATATATATATATATATATATATATATATATATATATATATATATATATATATATATATATATATATATATATATATAGTAAATACTGTCGAAGTGCACGACTTCAAGGACCGGCCTCGAAATCGCTAAAAAATCGACGTTTACGCTCATAGCCAGCACGGCATAGATACAAAGGGTTCGAAGTATCCTTTCTCCGAGCAGACACTGACGGTAGAATAGCGACGGGAGCGCAGCATCAGTGGATCTCAACCATGGGACTGGCATCTTTTGGAATTTTTGCTACGCGAATTGTCCGCTGTTTGTAGTGTCCTACTCTGCCACTTGCAGCGCTAGTTGTTCTCGAACAATCCTGATGCGCGCACAAGGGCTATGCATGTGTACGCACGCACACATATAATCGGGCGATACCCATATACCACCAACAATACACACTGATGGTTTAAGGGGAGATATACACATAGATGGTCGAAAAAATCGATTTTTTTTGCATTTTCTTGAAGTTTAAGGTCTCCAGAATATCTGGTGAAAACGGCAAGTTAATATTTCGATAAATAAGCCAGTTACAGCCGAGAAAGTGAAGCGTGTTTTGCGGCGCCGAGCCGACAGGCTTTTCAAATCGGTATCCAAAATTTATCGAAAACCACTGAAACGATTGCCTTGAGGTTTTTTGTGGTTATTCTATACACCATTATCTAGTACTTCTAGGATTTTTTTTTCCGTTACTTGGTTTTTGTTTTATAGGTAAAATAATAACTAATTTTTGGCCCAAAAATCACTATGTTCAAACGTCCGCCATTGTCATAAATCGATATTTTCAAAATCGGCTATGACAAGTACTAGATTATAGTATCTAATTTAATTATCTTTTTGGTTTTTTTTTCAGATGATTTTTTAAGAAACGCCAGTGGGTGCCGTATATGCAGATTTTTTACGACGCTCCAAGGATCATACAATATCCTTGTATATTTTTGATATTTCTAAATGAAAAAAATTAAACATATTTTTGAATGTATATACTTTTAGATAATTAAAACCCCTATCTGAAATTTCAAATAGTTTTCCTTGCAAAAATTCACAAAAATGACCTTTTTCCGGCTCCTGGGTGTATATCTCCCGTTAATATGGTGTATGCGGCAGCACGGGCCGCGCGCCTGCGCAATAAGAAATTGCCAGAAGACTACTAGCGCCACGGGGAGAGGTAGTAGAACTAAATAAAGCGGTCGAAAAGCGTAGCATTTTTATATATGGTAAGGGATAGAAGGTGCCAGCCCCTTGTTCTCAATACATAGGGTGTCTCAAAATGACCTGACATTTTAATTTATCAATAAAACGTATTATTTCCTTGAAAAGTACGAATATTCTTATTTTAATATAAGATAGAAACTTTTTTGGTGGCTGTCATCGGTTCCACGCGCCCGGCTTATTATTTCTTGTAGCCGGTTAACATGGAGAATGAAAATACTGTGGAAGTTTATCAAAAGAGTAACGGGATCGTACCTGAAGTCCAGTTTAGAGACAAATGTAGATTCTGACGGACAAGAATCAGAAAATGAAAAGATAATATTGCGATGGCAAATGAAAAACGTCGCGTTGAAGTTAACCTCAATGTCCAATGTCCAATCTGTCCAAAGTCAAAACATATTTCATCGATTGTTATGTTATTTTTCACTTTCCCAATTTTCACAATATTTGCAGGTATAAACGTTTATTTTGTATGACGGTTCTCCCATGCTGAATTTATATATAGATGCGTTGTATAGGTACATGTCGCGAGAAAAATTGAGATGCCTTTGCTGTACGTAAAAGAACTTCAAGTAAATATCGACGAAAGGCCCTTTATAAACCATTAAAAAATGTACGGCATCGCACAATCATATTTTTAATTCGCGTTGAAAATATCCGATAGACGAATCAAATTTGCGCGGGTATCCGGCGTTGCCGCACGTCGAGCAAGATGGCTGCCGTTACGTCACGAGAAGTCTCGCTCTCCGAAAACTTCGGTTTTTGCGACATTATTTCTAAATTTATTGCTTATTTCTGCGGTGAGCTTTCCAATTCACGGTGCCTTATCGATCACAAAGATTCAACGAACGCAACCATCAGTTTTTTTTACGTGTTTCTTGGCTCCAAGTAGCACAAAAAAATCGATATATGAGAGGACAGGCACATTTTGTCGTCTACGTGTGACTAATTCACCAACTTTGACAATTAATAACTCGGAAAGTGTACGGTAAATCTCGTGGAAACTCCGCATACGCATGGACGAAGGTCTCGACAATGCTGTAAAAAAAAAATCGGGCTTTTATCTTGAACTCGCTCCAATCACCGTACCTCCTTAAATCGCGGCGCCACGGTTATCGTAGAACTGCCCACAGACCATTCCGGAGCTGATGAAATTAGTCCGCAATTATGCCAAAATGTTCTTGAAAATTTCGTGAAAAGAGCGAACGTTTGCAAACAGGGACCAGGCCATTTATCGGATATTGGATTCCACACATAACCTCCATGTTTGTACCTTATATTAAAATAAAAATATTCGTACTTTTCACACGAATAATACGTTTTATCGCTAAATTCAAATGTCGGGTCATTTTGAGACGGACTTTAGATGGCGCTACACAAGCGCAACTATAACCCGCACGCTCGCAAGGCGCACTACGATTTTTACTTTTTCGTCGTATCGCGCGGCATCCCAAATTCCAATGGTGCAATGCTGTTCTTATTTTGCTTTCCTCGCGCTAGGAAACTTGGCGTATCTATTAATAAACGAGTGTTGCGTTATCGAGTATTATTATGCCGCATAGCTCAACACGAAAGTGTGAAAACGCGAAGCATAATACGTTTTTTCTTCTTTAGAAATTCATTACGTAATTGCCGAGTAGTCTGGTATGATTTATATTTCAACAAGTCTTGATATGCCTTTGTAGATGAAAATATCGATGACCAAATTGCGCGCGCCCGAGTCGATGAGCGTGAAGTTTCGCAACTTCGATTACGCGGTTCTGCGCAATGTCGACCCTTAAATTCTGTAAATACGAAATTTTGAAATCCGTTTGTTGATAATCAACGATTAAAATTGTGTGTTTATTGTGTCGAAAACAAAACGTTTTTCCACAGCTCGTTATTTTTTAATTGCCGGATTGGAAAAAAAGTATTCGGTCATACGAAAGTTCTGTTATTGTACTGAAAGTCCATTTTTTATTTTACTGGAACCTGGGGTCCTGGCGGCACTTTGTTTAAATAACGATCACTGCATTGTTTATTATTTTTTTTTCAATTAAAAAAAAACTTACGCTTGGCAATACCGTGTATTAATTGCGTGCAAAATCCCGACCTCATCATCCCAATGCTCTCATCAGAAAAAAATGTTAAATATCGATCTGTTTTTTGGACCTCAAGTTTATGGAGACGCGTTAAATTCGCGAGCTTAAGAAAATTCCCAAGGCTCCCGTAATAGCGAAGAGAGAGGGCGAGATAAAGCTCTGTAATTTAAATGCACGCACACACACACATATACACAAATAGAGACGATAGAGTAGACCAGCTGCCCGCATCTTCTTTACTACGTAGATACGTTACTTTTACTGCAGCCCGCTCTCGTAAAGGAAAATACTTTACTTATCTCTCAGATTAACCGATATATGAATATATATATACATAGTAATCCTCCACTGGGTTAAAACACCATCATTCGCCCGGGCATTTCAGTCGGATTATTTAATCGCACGGAGGGACTCTCACTGCCAGCCATTCGTACCGACCCTTCTTCCCGATTAATAAGTAATCGCAGAAAAAAAATCCCTCATCCGTATTTCTCGGTATAGTCCAGTAAAAGAGACGAAAACCCGGCACTTTTCAGCGTAGAATATGAATTTTTGACTGAAGGTAGATGGTTGCATACTGAAAGTAACCCCAATAAAATGTTGCCCCTCAACTCGCCCCAACCCTAAGAAATAGGGGTTGAAAAAATAAAAATCACCGTATCTCGATAATTAATAGCCCGATCGAAAAATGTTTCAAACAAGAGTTGTTTGGAATAATAAAATACGTATAAAGTTATCTGACGTCCAATCCCTTATCTTTGAAAATAGCGGCACAATAAAACCGCTCGCACACGCATCAAAGATAGGGGGTTGGACGTCAGATAACTTTATACGAATTTTATGATTCCAAACAACTTTTGTTTGAAACCTTTTTTGATCGGGCTATTAATTATCGAGATACGGCGATTTTTAAGTTTTCAACCACTATTTCTTAGAGTTGGGGCGAGTTTAGGGGCAACATTTTATTGGGGTTACTTTCGATATGCAACCATCTACCTTCAGTCAAAAATTCATATTCTACGCTGAAAAGGGCTGGGTTTTCGTCTCTTTTACTGAACTTAAGGCGTTACCCCCACTTGTAGCGCAAAAAGAGGCCTTTTTCATGAATTTTTTTAAAGAAAACTACAAATCTTTTTTAATCGATCGATATACCATCTTAAAGAACACATCTTGAAGAACTTTCAGTAATTTTTTTATTGAAAAATATTACATTGTTTAGTGGCAAATGGCCGTCAATGAAATAATGTTTTTATATACACGGTTTGCGGTAACCAACATTGCGGCGAAGTGGATCATCTGAAAAAAAAATGCGGATGGATTTAGTCAAATATAAGTATAAACTAGTCTTTAATCGAAGGATTTTAAAAAATATTCATTTTTCACAAAATGGCGGACAGTCAAAGTTAATGGTTCGATTTTAACGAAAAAAACGGCCGTTTTTTGGCTATAAAACGGCCATTTTTTTCGAAAAAGAAAAACGAACGATTAAAGACTACATTTTTATGTATTAAATAAGCCTGCAAAATTTCAAGAAGCTCGGTTCATTAGTGTTCGAGTAATCTTGGTCACCGACTTCAGAAATGCCATTTTGCGAAAAACGCGTTTAAAGTTTCTCTTTCAACGCTCTTTCAACGCGGATTCTTCTCTTTCAACGCTCATATCTCAGTCAATTTTGTTCGGATCGACTTGAAATTTTCAGGACATATTCTCAGATACTTATACTTAAAAAAAATGCAATTAAAAAAAATCCATTATTTCAAAATCGCAAGTGGGGTTAACCCCTTAACCAAGTTCCCCGGCGCGTTCTATGCCGTTTTTTCTTCTTTTTCTAACCTCCTTAAAGGGGCACGTTAAACCTGGTACGGATGGGTTTATTCCGAAGCGAGATGGAAGAGGGGGGTAGGGAGGGTAGCAGAGAATTACGCGCGGAAAACTTGTCAAATTATTTTCTGCTCGAGAACGTTTGGATATTTGGATCGTATATGGGAGTAATTCAATTTCGTACTAAGTTCGAGATCGTTAACCCATCCCCTTTTTCCCGTAGATGTACTTTATCCAACCGTAACGTACTATCCTCATCAGACATAAACTGTTCGTGTGTGTGTTCATGCGAATATATATATATATATATACACTGGGTGTACCTTTTTAATCTTACTTCTGATTTATATATATATATATACTGGGTGTCCCTTTTTAATCTTAGATCTGATTTATCTCGATAAATACTGCTCCGATAAAGTATTGAGTATAATAAATGTGTTAGGGTTTTAAGGGGGGAAGTTAAGAAAAAATATTTTTTGGTAAAAAATTCAAAATGGCGACGATAAGATGGCCGACATGTTTTTTTGCAATGGGATCATGAGTTTTTTTATCACCAAAACATTTATCAGGTCAAAACTCACAACTTTTGTAAGTAAAGTGTTCGAAAGTAAAGTCTTCAACATCCCTAGTGGAAGTGTGCATGTGAGTTTGTTTAGGTTTGTTCGATAACCCAAGCGAACCTAAATAAGGATTAGGTCTCTGCAGCTCGTCACGTCGGCTAAAAAATGGTATTCTAACCTAAAAATGAAGTTCGTTATCTAAAACTTGTCCTACAAGAGTTGTTGGTTGTGAAAAAAAATTGTTAAATTCGCACATGATTTTATACCCGTTACTGTGGCCTAACCCCTTAAATAGTTGCTTAGTTATTGTCGATTCATATCATTTAAAAAAATGGCAAGCGAAAAACGAAAAGCAAATGGTTTTTTTTCATAACGTAAAGCACAAATTCTCGAAAACCGTGGGACTTTTACTAAACTGAAATTCCAGCATTTAGTAGGACATGATCTGACCTATCGACAGTTGCAGGATTATCCCTTCACAACAGAACACCCTGTATATATATATATATATATATATATATATATATATATATATATATATATATATATATATATATATATATATGTATATATATATATATATATATATATATATATATATATATATATATATATATATATATATATATATATATATATATATATATATATATATATATATATATATATATGATTCTGAAGATCCGAAAGGGTCGAATCGTTCTGCCACGTAAATAATATTCGCGCAGTCCACGTAGCGCGCGCCGCTGGCGCCTTCAACGAGCAACGACTCGGAATCATCCCGTTACGAGAAAGACCTCAACTGAAGCGGTGCCCTCTAAACTTCGTTTTGTCTACTGTGTATAAAACATTCGAGGAAGCGCTTCTCCGCTTCTTGGATACTTTTCGAAAAACTCGCTATTGTGCTTCGTTGAACCGCTAACGATGAGAGAAGTAGACGAAAGAAAGGAGAAGAAGGCGAATGAGAAGAAGCGCAATTAAGAAAAAACGTAAGCTTGAGAAAAAGAGAGCGGAAAAGAGTAGGCAAAAGTGGTAGAGTCAAAGGCCCGAGAAAACGTTCCTCAAGCTTTCACTATGGGAGAATCGATTTTTAAATTAATCGCTTCGTCGGAAGGGAGCGCCTTCATCACCAATCGCAGCCAACGTGAAATGTATGGATGTGTATATATGATTCCAGACACCAAGACGTTTCATGACTATATTATCCGTAATCGAAGTGAGGCAAATTCCGAGAAGCTTTCTGTTATATATATATATATATATATATATATATATATATATATATATATATATATATATGCAGACATCCGAAGATGCTAATTTTCGATTCTCTTGAGAAAGGATCTTCGAAATCGTTGCCTACAGACAAACGAATAGTCATTATATATATATATATATATATATATATATATATATATATGGATGCAATGGAGAATTACGTTGACGTGCATATATACGAACGCGATTCTCCATCACAATCCTCCGTTTTACCATTTCTGGCGTACACATATCCTATTTCTCACTCCTGTGCACGTAGTATATATGTGTACGAGGGTTTTTACGAGCGACCGAATGAGATCTCTCTGGGGATCGATCCTGACGGGCGCTCGGAACGCTCGGGCGAGACTGCGAGTCTTCCTGCCTCTACTCCGCTTCTGCAGTCCGTGTATACATAATACACAAATACAGGCACCGTTTCGCTCGAATTCACCGATTAGATCGCAATGCACCTTTGAGGGGTCGGATTGAATTTCGGACGTACGATTCTTTGTGATGCACTTTTATAGCATAGGGGCTCAACTTTAATTTGGAAAAAAGACTTTGGAAAAATTGGAACAATTGACCGACTTGTGACGGCTTTTGTGAAGGGCGCTACGACAACCCCGAGACGATTTACACTTTTTTGGGGCTTTTCTCGAATCTGTTTTATGAAAGGGTTCAAGTCGGATGTGAGAATTTGTTGGTTGATTCGGTTTAAATTTTGACGGAGCATAGTTTATAACATTTTCTATCGTATGAGAGGATGAATTTTTCATATGTTTATCCATTTGTTAAGGGGCTAGACCAGTGTGACACTTTTAAAAGAGCGATTTTTTTTGTTGCCTCTTTCGACAGTTTATACTTTATACTTTACGTTTATACATAGCAGTTTTTATGGTAAATGTCATTTGATCTTGCAAAAATCGATAGTTAAATCTTTAAACGCGTTTTTCTCGAAATGCGATTTTTCAAATTTGCTGACATTGTAACTCAAAGAGCAATTATCCGATTGACTTGAAATTCGAACTGAGTACTCTTGAATATATTTACTCTACAATGACGTAGGATATTTTTGATTGGATGAAAATTGGCGATTTGGCATTGAAAAAAACGACCATTTTATAGGCAAGAAAACAGACTTTTTTTCATAACTACGCCATTTTGTTGGATTTTAATATTTTTCGAACATCCTACGTCATTGTACAGAATATACCTTGCAGTTTAACGACATTTTTTTCTTTTTCGGTTTCAGCTACTCAATCGGCCGGAATCATGTCAGCAGTGGAGGAACATTTTTTTGGCGCCTCCGAAGGCAGCGCATAAGTCGCTTGGATCTCAATATTTTTCTATGAAAAATTTATGTAATATAGATCAAATATAGCCAAATATATTCTTAATTTTCCGAAACATTTAATTGAATACTTTTCTTCCAAAAAGTTCCCGAAAATCACCCAAATTTTTAGCGTTCACACTGATTTAGCCCCTTAATGACGAATGATCAAAGTTGTGTTTTATTTCGAAAATCGAACGTTTTTGTTCTACAACTTGCTATTTTCTTGATTTTGAGATTTGCAAATGAACGGGTCCGGCCATACGAAAGCTTTATTATTATACTAAAAGTACATTCTTTATTTTCCATTTAAGGTCACCTTCGTTGTCAGAACCACCTACGCCGATTGGCCAACGAGAAAAACTATCGAAGAATATTGCATCCAAATTTGGACAAAATCGGACAAGCCGTTTTCGAGGTACATCTGGCACCGACTTTGAAAACTATGTTTCAAGATATTCGCGTTTGAATCGCTTCCAGTGAACGAATTTATTGTTAAAAAATTCCTAAACATACCTCTATGTACATATTTTCCAATAAAAAAAAACCCGGATCCAATCGAAACATTAGTTTTTTAGATAAAAATTCCTGAAGTTTACCTGTTTTTCTCGCTGTTTACTCAGGTACCTCCCCTTAATGAAATTAGTCCGCAAGTATGCCGGAATGTTATTGAAAATTTCGTCAAAAGATTGAACCTTTGCAAACAGTTCAAACAAACTTTTCGAATAAATAATACGTTTTATTAATAAATTTAAATGGCAGGTCATTTTGAGTCATTCTTTCCTTTGCCTCATTTAATTTTGACCATATTTAAATAACCTTGAGATCTGCTTTGGGAATATTTCACCGAAGCTCAACTTGTGCTTCCGGTATTTACTCACCTTTTTTGGTAAAATTTCGACTTTGGAAATGATGTTGCAACAGTTTGGAAATAAAACAAATACTTTTTCGGTTTTGCAAGTAAAAAAAAACTTCTAAAAAATGGTGTCAGATGAAATGCAATTCGGGTGGAATGTACATCTAGGTCGAAAAAGTAATCTTCCGACTTCCAAGGTGCCGAATAATAATTCACAAAATCTAGACCGGTGCGATGGACTAGTGGTTAGCGTGCTCGCCACTAAACCAGCGGACCGGGAGGTCCCGGGTTCGAATCCCAGTCGCGTACATTTCGTCGTGAAATGTTTTTCTTCGGCATTTCGCGGCGAAATAAGACTAGTTCCACGAATGGGGGGCGAACTCGATGACCGGCTGTATTGGTATAGGTTTTCCGCAGTTTCCCTATACCCATGACAGAAATGTCATGATGAATATAATACAGAGGGGGAAGTCGGCTGCGGCCGCAAGAGGGGGAACAAGGACAAAGATGGAGAAAAAAAGGAGTAAACAGTAGAGGAAAGAAACGGGCACAATGAAGGGAAAGAATAGGTAACAAACGCGAAAAGCGTGTACCTAAGGAAAAAACGAATTAAAAAAAAAAAAAAAATTCACAAAATCAAGAGTTCACAAAAAAAATTGTTAAATATCGGAAGCACGAGTTGATCTTTGGTGAAAAATGCGCAAACGCGCATTTTTCGATGAACGCGTAAAATGATCGTATAATCACCAACACCAAAAATACAAAAAATGACATAAGACCGCAAATGATATTTGCGTCGGATATTTCACATTTTCGGCAATAATTCGCGAGGCGTCTCACAGGATTCGGAATTCAGGATTCACCTCATCTATGAACTCGACGTTTCTGGAGCTAAGGTTGTATATATTCAACAGCTGTATACATGGTTATAGGCCATTCACACTCGATATACATGCATATTTATGCGCTCGCGTGTACACGTAGATCGTCTTGCTCGGTGCTCGGCTTGTCGAATATTCCGAATTACGCCCGTTTGCTTCTCAGCAATTGATGTACACGTGTATACCTATGTGTGCTGGTATGCGGACACGTGAATAATAACCGAGGCAAAGGGTCGATGCATCGTTATGACATTGGGGAACGTCAGGCAGAATAAATTGCCAGTTTGAGAATAAACGATTTATCGTGATTACATGGCGAGAGATGAAATTTTATCGGGTCAGCTCCGTTCCAAGTAGGCCGACATATTGACGGTACAACGGCCCTGACTTTTCTCATTACGAAATTGCATATGCACCCGGCCGGAAAGAATCTTTTCGCGTATATTGAGGGAAGGTTTTGCCTTGTTGGGCCAACAAATGTTCGATTTTTCATCAATTTTTTATGCGAAAAGTATTAAATATAGAATGTTGATATTCGGTATGTTGACTAAGCGGTCTTTGTTGAACATCAAAATATTTTTTTAAGTTTGACAAAACATGACGGTGGGAGTGGGAGGAGCCACGTATGTCGGTGCGCGGGGGATGACATCCTTCGCTTGCGGAAGTCCCAAGTCCCGGGCAGGTGATCTGAAGCAAAAACATCAAACATATTTTTACTTTGTACAATATTGTGTATAAGTTGACCTAGAATCAAGAAAAATTGAAAAATAAAAAAATAGTGAGCAAAGAACTGCGGAAATTTTTGGAAAAAAATACAAACTTCCTTCCGATCGCTCACTATTTTTTTATTTTTCAATTTTTCTTCTTGATTCTAGGTCAACTTATACACAATATTGTAGAGAGTAAAAATATGTTTGATTTTTTTGCTTCAGATCACGTGCCCGGGACTTAGGACTTCCGCAAGCGAAGAATGTCATCGCCCGCGCACCTACATACGTGGCTCCTCCCACTCCCACCGCCATGTTTTGTCAAATTTTAAAAAATGTTTTGATGTTCAATAAAGACCGCTTAGTCAACATACCAAATATCAACATTCTATATTTAATACTTTTCGCATAAAAAATTGGTGAAAAATCGAACATGTTTTGGCCCAACAAGGCAGAACCTTCCCTTAAGGTCGAAAAAAATCATTAATTAAACATTTTTATTTCTCATCCGGTCGAACAATGTTATTGGGTATAAGAAAAATGTACACCAATCTTGAATTCTCTGACTAAGTGACGATGTTGGATTCCTCCCCCCTCTCCACCATCGTTTGATTTGAACGGAAAATTTCTTCGATTACCGTAAAATGGGGTTAATTTGAACAGGTTTTGGAAGTTGGTAATTCTTTAGATGTTGGGTTATAAATGATGATATTCAGTCGGGGGAAGATGAAGTTTTTCATTAACACATTTTTTACGAGCAAAAAGTCGTTAAAAATATTTTAGATTTTTTCAAAAACCCAAACAAACCCAATATAGGCGTCGAAATGTTCAAAAATGCCCTATTTTATCACGTGTTTCCGCAAACTTCAAAACCCCATAACTTTTTATGGGGGGGGGGGGGGGGGGGTTCAGCTTCCCCCAACTGAGTATCATAATTTATAACCCAATAAATGAGAAAATAGCGAAAAAAAATGTTAGGCTTATTTTTTCAAAAAATCACTTATCTAAAGAATTACCTGGAAGTTTTTTGTAGGTAACTTTTTTCAACATCCCAAGTTCCGATTTTTTTGCTCCAATAGAACAATGTGTCCTTTGGCTATCAAATGTGTAAGAAAGTCGAGCCCCCCCCCCCCCCACAATCTTTTATATATTTTTTTAGTCTCAAAGTAACTTCGAGTGTGGGTTTTCTTTGACAAGGCGTTGAAATGCAACTTATGTCGAAGATTAAGGATTATCTCAAGGAAATAGTCCATACACCGAGGCACCTTCTTACAATTAAATTTTTTAAATAATAATTGGGCCGAAAGAGTGCACTTCACAGATAGACATTATTAATAAAAGACGTTTAATTTTTTACTAGCTCCATTAGTAATGGAGATACAAGCGACGAAAATTAATTGCATCACCTGTCACTCATGGTTTCGGTCCTTTCACTCATCGGTCCGTCTCTCTCATAAAAATGTTCCTTGTTCATATCTCCATTACTAATGGAGCTAGCAAAAAAAATGGAGACATTTTTTATTGTCAATTCGAAGAAAAAAACATCTTTTATTTCAAACTTTTTTCTACAAAATGCACCATTTCGTCACAATCGTCATTATAACAATTAAATTGTTTATAACGAAAACGAAAACGATTCCAGAACAAAATGAATCTCCTATTCGTATTGCCCGTACCCAAAACCATAAAGAACCACCGAAGATATTGAGCTGACCAAAACATTTATATGAAATTTGTATACGGAAAATGTGGATTTAGTACGTTTTCTTCTCTTGCGTTTATCTCGAAAGTATACTTTGCCATTTGGCGTACGTCATATCTCAAAATCTAATTGTCCGACTTGCTTCAAATTTGGCCTGAACATGTTTTATAACATATTCAATCGACAGGCCACATGATTTTTTCATTTGTTCCTCCGTTTGTTAATAACAATCGTCTAAAGTCGTTATTTTCGTCGAAAATCGACATTTTTTTTCAAAAGTGCAATTTTTGCAAATTTTAAAATTTCGAAAAAGTATCCGGTAGTTTTGTAGCCACCATTGTACCAAAAGTATATTTTTCCATTTTTCACTTTAGATGAATCTATTTACCGGAATCATGTACGCGATCGAGCCGTGCGGTGGCTACAGTCCTGATATTAAATGACAATGATTACGATGTTCATTCATATTTTGCAATAAAAAAAATGGTGGCATGTCAAGACTATGTACTATCTGTGTGCAAAATATCGACCTTATCATCCCAATACCTGAGACGAAAAAAAAATTGAAAATCGATCTGTTTTTTTAACTCCAAGGTTATGCATACACTGAGAAAAAAACCAATTGAATCAAAAAAATATATTGGTTGATTCAAATAAATGTCTGATCGCGGAGTGCCACCGATATATGAGATTGTTGCAATACTATAAAATATTGGAAAATATGATTGATTCAAATAAGGGGGCATCCATTAATTACGTGAGGTGATTTTGGCGATTTTTCGACCCCCCCTCTCCCCCTGGTGAGATGTCGTGAGATTTTGCTCGACCCCCTCCCCCCTCCCCTAATCTCACGTGAGATTTTTCAAAATGCATACGTTCACGGAAAATAAATTGTAGTAGAAGTAACTGCGGTTGTAGTACCATTCACTCCACCATGTAAAGTAGTAGGGAGACTCTCCCTACGTGATAAAAATTATGTGATTACTAAAATTACTAAAATTACTAAAATTACGTGAGATTTGCCGAAGCCCCCCTCTCCCCCACGTGAGATTGGGTGAGATTTCGCTCGACCCCCTCCCCCCCCTAAACGCCTCACGTAATTAATGGACGCCCCCTAACATATTATTTTATTTGAAAATCTCTTCCGTTCTCTGAATATCTACATTATCCTTCAAATAAAATTATATTCTATTGAAATCATTCTATATACAATCCGTAGATGTATGGATGAAATAATTAAGCGGTTGCTACAACATTTTTTATTTCGTACAAAAATATAATCAATGGAATGAATTATTTCTTTACTACATCGAAACTAATATGCCATGAGACGTACATTTTTCAATTTGTTTTAAATCTTAAATAAAAAGTGAGCATTAGAATGATCATCCACGATATAAGTGGAGAGAATGTCAGATATCCAATGGAATATCCATGGAGACAATATCAGATATTCAACTGATAAGAACAGTAAGAACAGATACTATGAGGTTGAAGTTTGCATCATTGGGACGCAACGAAAATTAATATTTATGAATGCCTTTAATTTATTTTGGCAAACTTTGCCGACAGAAATCCTTCAACCATTTTTCGAGATATTTATTTAGGGATCTATAATATGAATCTTAAAAAAAAGATGTTCTATAACAATAGAAATATGTCATATAGAAATAAAATGCAAAAAGAGCCTCCGTTGCGTTCCAACGATGCAAACTTCAACACCATCAGATACTACACTTTGATGTTAGCCACAGGCCAAGAAGCGATACTCTTCAGAGTTTCTCCGGCGTTCAAGCAGATTTTCGGTTCGCGCTACGCTTACGAGAAAGGAGCGCGCGTGCGATTTCTAGCGGTTACTCCGAGAACTACGGGTTTCCTCACACCTATAATTTCAGTGACGCTCGGCCATGGTTTGCTTGAATTTTTCAACCAAATGCGTAAGAAACAAATTTTATTTTGGCATTATTTTTTAACCAATTCAGACATTTGCTTAATATTTTTCAATCAAAATAAAATATTAATATTTTAACGAATAATGTACTTGAAAATCGATATCGGATATGGTGAAAAGAATAAAATAATATATTTACTCAATAGACATTTTATCTGAACCAAACGAGCGAAATCCAATTTTTCTTGTGTACTCGAATCAACAATATTCATGTTGTAAATTGAAACGCTTTTTTTGTTCGTTCCAGAAAGGGCATTCAAAACTATATAATTTTTTCGCGATAATTTTTTTGATAGTTTCAATAATATATTGTTCTCGGCTAACAGTATATCTCTCGAATGAGGAAAAGTTTTAATTTTATCATGTTATTAAAGTCAATAGCGTTTCGTTTGGACTAATAAATCCGATTGTTTACACCAACAATTTTACAATTGAATCAACGAAATTTCATTCAATAACACCAATGATATTGGATCAATGCTTTTTTTTTCTCAGTGTACACTTTAATTATAATAATAATCCTTTATGTATATACGCTTGCCTTTACATTCATACGACGTCATTTATGGAAATATTTATCGTAAAAGAAAAAAATGTGCCATCTTAAGCACAACTCCCCTACGTTTATTACCGGTATGATGTCATCGGATTGCGCAATGCTTTCTAAACGTCCGTGAGTCACGATTGCGGCTGGAGACCGGTTAATAAATCGGCTAATAAACGAGAGTCGAGCTGCTATAACAAGCGAATCCGTCAATTGGTCGTTTCTTGTCAGACCGGTGATTTTCTTTTTCCATCCGTGTCTTTTCATTACATTGAATTTTCGTGATTTTTTTTTATGGCGCAGCTAACGAACAAACGGCCAACCTTACTTTTGCTCTTCAATTGAAGAGAATCGTTGCAAATATTTTTCTCGCACTCGAATATACTTGGAGTATAAGTGGATGCACTTTAATCCTCACTGTTCAATTTTGAAAGCGGGGATGGATGAACGAACAAGGAGGCGAGACGATCGTTTTATTCAAAGGTTATGGTTTCGTTGCTGCTCGATTCGAGAATGATCGATAATCTCTCTACGCTGCGAAACTCATCGGGTGGAAAATACGCCAATACATAATTGTTTTCTAGTCTACCGAATCCACTCGAAGAAAGTTGATGTTCCCGCGGCAATCGTGGAAACGTCGAAAGAGCTGTCGATGATTCGTTGCATGCCCCTCTCGAATAGCATCTCGAACGCGGGGAAGAAAGTAGCGATCGATGAAACATTTATTGCTCTCCGTGGTAACACGCTCGCGGTGGAAAATCAGTAATTACCGGTGAGCGAAATCTCTTCAACGGAGAGTAACGTTGCACGTTAATCAATAACTTCGTTCCGTTTCAAACACACATTTTAGTTGAAATTAGATGATTTTTCAATCTATGCAAATCCTTCAATTAAGGTGAAATAAAATTTCAATCTGCCCCAATTTTAATGAATACTTAATTATTTTGTTATTTCGTCTCTTTTACTTGTTACCTTTATTATTTCTGCGCTCGGTGAAATTTTTAAACAAATCTCGGATAAATCCAGCCGACTGGAAATGCTGTTCTCGCTGATATGTGCTGGATATTTACCGGATCAGTGAATCCGGAGAACGAGTGTAATAAAGACAAACTGATCAGTCACGAATCAGGTAATCTTGCGAGGACCTTGTTAGGGCGCCGAAGTCCGTGCCCGATCGGTGCTGTATGTCTGCTGGATCGGTAGTACCCAGATACCGATGTAAGAAGACAGCATTAAGGGAAGGGTAGGGGTTTCAGCGTGAAAAAAAAACACTTTTTTGCGATTTTTTTTTCATCTATATGGATAGAGTAAATTTATTGAAACCTTTTGTACATTGTTAAGTGTCATTTTAAGAACATTCCGTGAAATTTGTGCGCGGAAATATCCACAAACAAGCCGGTGACAAAGCTTTTCCAAGAACGCCTTTGGAAAAACACGATTTGCGGTGTTCACTGTATCTCAGCTAGAAATTATCTGAAATCAAGTACCATTAAAATTTAGTCAAAGTATCATCAAATCCTCCCCCCAACGGTCTTTGATAATTTTTTTTTTTCATTTCTCAATTTTTGGCGGTCATGTAAAGTGAAAAGTGCTATTTTTCACGAAAAATTCCGCCATTTTGGGGGTGGAAAAGCCCCTTAATGTAAAAGAAAAATCTTAAGGGGTTACCCCCACTTGCGATTTTGAAAAAATCGATTTTTTTTATTGCATTTTTTTGAAGTATAAGTATCTGAGAATATGACCTGAAAATTTCAAGTCGATCCGAACAAAATTGACTGAGATATGACCGTTGAAAGAGAAGAATCCGCGTTGAAAGAGCGTTGAAAGAGAAACTTTAAACGCGTTTTTCTCAAAATGGCATTTCTGAAGTCGGTGACCAAGATTACTCGAACACTAATGAACCGATCTTCTTGAAATTTTGCAGGCTTATTTAATACATAAAAATGTAGTCTTTAATCGTTCGATTTTTTTTTCGAAAAAAAAAATGGCCGTTTTATAGCCAAAAAACGGCCGTTTTTTTTTTGTTAAAATCGAACCATTAACTTTGACTGTCCGCCATTTTGTGAAAAATGAATATTTTTTAAAATCCTTCGATTAAAGACTAGTTTATTTGACTTATATTTGACTAAATCCATCCGCATTTTTTTTTCAGATGATCCACTTCGCCGCAATGTTGGTCACCGCAAACCGTGTATATAAAAACATTATTTCATTGACGGCCATTTGCCACTAAACAATGTAATATTTTTCAATAAAAAAATTACTGAAAGTTCTTCAAGACGTGTTCTTTAAGATGGTATATTGATCGATTAAAAAGGTTTTGTAGTTTTCTTTAAAAAAAATCATGAAAAAGGCCTTTTTTGCGCTACAAGTGGGGGTAACGCCTTAAACTAACCGTTGGGGGGAGGTATTTTATATGTCGAAAGTGTGTACCAAGTTTGAAATAAATCGGTCATGTAGTTTTCAAATGGCAGTGGACACGGACTTTGAAAAAGTGGTTTCGAGAAAAACGCGGCACCGGCTTGTTTGTGGACATTTTCGCGTACAAATTTCACGGAACGTTCTTGAAATGACACTTAACAATGTACAAAAGGTTTCAATAAATTTACTCTATCCATATAGATGAAAAAAATTCGCACAAAAGTGTTTTTTTTTCACGCTGAAACCCCTCCCCTCCCCTTAAGGGGCTATACCAGTGTGACACTTTAAAAAAATCGATTTTTTGCCTTTTTCGACAGTTCATACTTTATGCTTTACGTTTATACTTTGCAGTTTTTATGGTAAATATCACTTTATCTTGCAAAAATCGATAGTTCAATCTTTAAACGCGTTTTTCTCGAAATGGGATTTTTCAAATTTGCTGACATTGTAACTCAAAGAGCAATTATCCGATTGACTTGAAATTTGAACTGAGAACTCTTGAATATATTTACTGTACAATGACGTAGGAAATTTTTTATTGGATAAAAATTGCCGATTTGGAATTGAACAAAACGACCATTTTGTAGGCAAGAAAGCAGACTTTTTCCCATAACTACGCCATTTTGTTAGATTTTGATATTTTGCGAAAATCCTACGTCATTGTACAGGAAATACCTTCCAGTTTAACGACATTTTTTCCTTTCCGGATTCAGCTACTCAATCGGCCGGAATCATGACAGCAGTGAAGGAACTTTTTTTTCGCGCCTTCGAAGGCCTCCCATAAGTCGCTTGGATGTCAATATTTTTCTATGAAGAAATTATGTAAAACAGGTCAAATATAGCCAAATATATTCTTAATTTTCTGAAACATATAATTGAGTACTTTTCTTCCAAAAAATTCCCGAAAACCACCCAAATTATCAGCGTTCACCCTGGTATAGCCCCTTAATGAGACCCACATCAGAAGACCCGCAACGCGTCCCTCACATGGCTCTCTCAAGGTTACCCATCCAAGGCCTGATCGATTTTCCTTTTCCCATCCGTGCCCCGAGGTTGGCTAATCCAGTAGACATCCGGTGCCGATCCGCCATGCACTTCTCAGTGTATGTCTGATTTGCGCCGCATGTCTACCGGATAACCTTATTCGGGGCCATCGAAGTAAACAACTGAGTTGCTGCGTGCATAATTTCGGCAAGATTCTAATAAAAGTAATATAGTGTCCATGCGGACGCCGTCATCATCAAATCAAGGTACAAAGAACGAATAAAAATAAATTTGAAGTTTACATCGTGGGAATGCAACGCTTTTTTTCTTCCCTATTCTTTCGTTTATTTTTATCATCATCAAAAGGTAATCAATAAAAACAATAAAATTAAATTTTATCGGCACAACTTGAATTTTTTTTTTTACGCAATCATCATCAGAAGCCTTTTTTTTGCAAATTTCAGTCGTAACACTCTAATGAGAATATGTATAAACGTGGGAGTTATTTTCACAGAGGAAATAGGCAGGAAAAGCGGGGTGAAAAAAAAATTATTGTTGCATTGCAGCGATGCAATCTTCAACCCCATGAATAAAATTATTGACATTCTTTAGAACAGAATTAGAATGATAAAAATATGCAAAACAAAAGAAGGTTTACACAAGTGTTGAAATGACTAAATAGGTAGCGCGCTCAGCTCTAGAATTAGAAGACGCAGGTTCAATTCCGAGAGTAGGTCAAAAACTTCAACGAGGCAGGATACGTTCTATTCCAATTATCATATAGGCAGGATCATAAATAACGCATATGAAAACAAAAAATACCAGAATTTTTTTATTCGTAATATTTGGATTTTTTTTTCATTTCAGGCATAGATACGGCAACCGGATCAGAGCCTGAATAGGTATACGGATCAGTTACGTTAGCGGCATCCACGTGATGGCCGGATTAAAAAAAAGGCGTTTCACGCCCGATAGAACTCTGATTCGGCGGCCTGTACCGGGCCGTGGAACGGAATGCGGTATGCCGGATGCAGCACTAGTCTGCCCCGTAGGAACATTTCTAGTCAGGCATGTACGAAAACGTTGCATTATTGGTTGGACGAATGTGTTTATTTTTCTTTCGCAAAACTCACTACACGACCTTAAGGATGAATACCTTTTTTTTACAAAAAAAAACGTTTCAACATCTTTTCCAAAAAGTAGATCGTTTTTGAGGCATCCGGAGCTAAAGATTACTCGGAGTCCATTTTACCCCACATGCGCTTATAAATTCGCTACGGAGTTGTGCACACGAAGAGCCACAATTAACTGATCCTTTTGTACAATGAAGTCGAAACGCATGCCATTACGCGGCCAGAGAATATCAAGTCATCGCGCTTTTCGAGAAAAATGATCCCCTGAAAACTCGTACTTTTAATACGTGACTTTACATGGAAGGCTTCCTGTCCACATTCCTATTTATAATACCTAATTGCTATATGCATCGACTCGACATCAATCGACAAATCGACTCGAAAATTTCAAAAAATCGAAAGCAAGCAAGACTCGAAGAAATCGACGATGATGAGCAATCAGAAGGGAATTGTTCGGTGCAGGAATTGCCGATTGAGTTTAGGTAAGAGTTTTTCATAGTATAAACTTCAAACGCGTTTTTCTCGAAACAACGTTTTCAAAATCTAGCTCCATCGTATCTCTAAAACTAATAAACCGATTCTCTTGAAATTTAAACCACATATTGTAAACATAATTCGCAACAAGATGACCCTCGATGGTTTAAAATTTTTTATTTTTACTCTTTTTTTTGCGAAAAACTGCGGAAAAAACGCGTTCTTTTTACTTTTTTCGTTTTTCATCTGCCATTTTTTTATTTTTTGATAAAACTTTATATCCGAGGGTCATTTTGTAGCTGGTGTCATACTGAATCTAATGAACTTTGATTTTTTTGTTTCAGACCAGCCGTTGCCGAGTTGTGATGGAGCTACCTAGCCCACCTATTTTTGAGGCGTTATGTTAAACTATAGTTTTTGTACTTAAAAATGAATAAAAATGAATAAAACATTTTTTGATGTATTTCAAGACTTTATTCATCAAGCCCAACAACTTTTATATTCATATCTTTTATAAAATCCTCACCAAAAAAATCGCGAAAATAACCTTTTTTCGTGGCTCCAAAGTGGACTGGCCCCTTAAGTTTGATTGCATGAAATGAGATTCAAGATATCGATCGATAAAAATAGTCGTCGAATATTTCGAATGAAATATTCGTTAATGAATGTTTAAACCTTTTTTGACACACTTATATTCGGCCACGAGTTTGACACACTGGGTCAATTTGACCCGGATAGTATTTTATCCACGTGCCATTGACAACCCTTCGGTCGGTTTTTATTGAAAAAATCCGGAATACACTTTAAACATTTCTTAATATGTCTGCATGATTGAAATTAGGAAAGTATAAAATTGAACCGTTGTAAAAAAAATGATGGAAAACTTTCAATTTTGCGAAAGCGAGCATTTTATTTCAAATTCGTCCGGGTCAAAATGACCCAGTGTGTCAAGGAAGGGTTAAAGATAGTGACTTTTTTAAGATTAGAATACTTTGATAAACTACACAAATACTCCAATAAAAATTCATCTTCGAAGTTTCGAAAAGTTCAATTACATCGAATTTGAGAAAAAATAAATTTATATTAATTGGTCCCGATCGATGAGACTGGATAATTAAAATTGGTCCCGGTGTTGGGAATGGATAATTCAACATATAATTCTCCGGCATATTTCCTTATGCACTTTGCTAGAAGGTGATTGACATTTCGGAAGAAAGAAGAGTCCATTATTACTCTGCCTTTTTAACCAAGTGCAAAGTAGAACGGTCAGTTTTTTTGAAATGTCAATCGTTTTGGAACAAAGTGTAAAACGGATTATCAGCCATCTTTCTCTCACTCGTAGGGTGAAGCGACCAGTGAAAGGATGAATACCGACAAGGATTCAGATAGACTGTAAAATGAAAATATTATCAAAACAAATTGTTTAATCTCTATAGGTAACCAACCATGTTATTCTGATAGTAGAAAACAAAATTCGATGTACAGTAAAACCTCCATTATGCGAGCTAATTGGAACCGGATATCATTCGGATAATCAAAAACTCGGATAATCGAAAATATATCCCGGATTTCCGGAAAAATCAACTCATACAATATAAATAGGACATTGATTAATCCAACGACCCTAAATTCTTTATTTGATAGCAATTAACAATGAATAAAGTTTTGATTTTTATATCACCACTACTTATGCAGTTAAATCACAATTGCGGCTTAAAATAATTATCAATGTTTGGCTGTCTTATAGTAGTTGCCCGTTTCTTGGCCGCTAAGCCTCGAATTCGTTTCAAGAACAGCAGTGTGTGGGCCTATTTTCTGGTTGGGTTTTAAACCATTCCAGGGCGATTTCTTGTATGTACACACAATGTATATACGATCTGATGTATGAAGTTACATATAGGCAATAATGTATTTTAAAAATATCTCGGAGTGTTAGGAAACAGCTGTATTAGAGAAAAAGGGGGATACCTTAACTGAGAAAAAAAAGACGATCATTGAGTTCGGAAACGGCGCCAAAGCGTTCGAATAACCGAAATGAATTAATTTTTTTTAATGTTCCGCATACTTAAGGGGTTAGACTACAGAAACGGGTATAAAATCATGTGCGAATTTAACAATTTTTTTTCGTATAATAAAGTGATTCACTCATAAAGTTAATTCCACATCTATTTAGTATGAATATCAAGCTGTTAGAAAAAATATATATATATATTTTTTTTCGATTTACAAAATTGCCTACTACTAATATTTTTTGTTATCTTTTTTTTTAGCATCCACAATTTTTTACCTAGAACAAAAAACAAAAATTCTCGTCAATCTACATTAGAATACCTAGAGAAGTACGTACGGAATTTTAAAAATATTGTTTTATTCAAAAGTTGCAGGTATTTGAATGAATTTTCAGTGAAAAGTTTCGTACAAAACTGCTCATAAAATGAAAAGTTTTCGATTAATCAGAAATTTCGTACGTACTTCTCTGCGAAATGCAATTAGGAACATAACTTTTAAATTTCAAGTAAATCGAGTGAAAATTGTTCAAGTTATTTGTCACGCCAATTGGAAAAAGCTGTTTTGAGAAAAACGCGTTTAAGGGGGGATTGTCTTCTTTTCGCAAAATTTACCGCTATTTGGGAATTTTTTTGTGAAGAAAGTATACAACGGAAAACTTGTGAAACTTGGCATATAGTTTTATTGATCTGTTTACTACATACAAAAAATTTTTTAAACAATTTCATCAAAGAATCCCCCCTTAAACGCGTTTTTCTCGAAACAGCTTTTTCACAACTGGTGTGCACGATTTCTCAAAATTTATTCAACCGATTGCCTTCAAATTTGGACAGAATGCTCAGCTGACATCCTTTTATCGTTTGATGAAGCAAAAAAGCAATACGTTTAATAGTTTTCTATTTATAACAAAAAATCCATCAATTTTTTTCGAAAAAGCGATACTTCAAGTGCAAAACGTCACCAAATCGTCAATTTTTTTTTCCCTTCATCGAACGATAGCTATATGTGTCTAAAGTAAAATGCTTTTTGGGTTTTTGCTGCAGGATGAACGTGAAGGCTGTAATCGTGCACACCATCAAAAAAGGACCATCGCGCGTTGAGGGGGGTGGGAGGCGGATTTTTTGATGAAATTGTTTAAAAATTTTTTGTATGTAGTAAACAGATCAATAAAACTATATGCCAAGTTTCACAAGTTTTCCGTTGTGTACTTTCTTCACAAAAAAATTCCCAAAAAGCGGTAAATTTTGCGAAAAAAAAAGACAATCCCCCCTTAAAGTTTCAGGTACTCTATGGCCGTGCCAGAGGTGTGCTTACGTTATACGCTCAAAGTCGGTGAAAAAAAATGTCTTGCTATAAATCGAATAGTAACTTATTCTTATGATGATAAAGCACCGCTTTAGCGAGAAAAAAAATCGATTTTTTGAAAATTCTACTGTGGCCTTACCCCTTACATATACTATTAAAATATATGTAAAGTGTTATTATCGTAGAATAATTATTTCCTAGTTTAAAAAATCCCTCAATACTGCTTATTTGTTCCTGTCTAAATGTATATCCCGCCTTAAGGTAGTACCTCCACAGAAGAGTTGAATTAAGAAATGGTTGAAATTTGACATATACGTTATTTAATACATTATCCAAACATTTGTGCAATTTGAATAAGTTTGACCACCCCAAACCTGAGATATTTACACTTAAAGTTGGCTTGGTTTACACGTAACAAATGCGTTATGATGGGCAAACAGAGCATCATTAATTCTACCGGCAAAACTAAAATTAATAAATTGATAAAAACGAGGATAAGCTACAGTAAGATATCACGAATAATGTGAAAAAAATGAGAATGATTCACCACCTAGTTTCCAAGATATAACCATGAGAAGCCTTCACAATTTTGGTGCAAAGCCTGGCAAAGCCTGGAAAAAAAACAATTGGGGCAAAGCCTGGACAGTCCCGGCAAAAAGTTTACTGGCAATGGTCGATCAAAAACACAATACAAAATATATTTTACGGCAATAAATGATATCCATAGTATTATCCACTAGTACCGATTATCAATCTTTTAAACATGAACATGGTATGTAAACTTTTGGTTGAGCTTTTCGCAGAGGAACTACCTTAAATATAAACCAGTTTTCGTTCATTCCCTGGTCCCTGTCCATCCACAGGTCGGTTTACCCTATGTTCACGTGGAACATCTTTTGCGGTGCCACGAAACGGGCAACAATGTGTGACCAGCGGATGGATTTTTGTAACAGCGAGCCTTCCGACGGTCAAGCCCGTTTGGCAACGCTGTGAGCTTCGCAATCACGGTTCAAATCAGCTGTTTGCTGTGCCGCTTGTACACCGCATACTCACAGGCGCGTACATAGAGTGGCCGGTGCATCGTGCATGTGTGTCACTAGTTGATTGTAAGAGAGTGCAGCCGTGGCGCCTCAAGAATCGCCAGTGCCGCGTTGTCACGTCGTCCTCGCATTTATTTAGCCGAAAAATCGTGAAACTTCGGAATTTACGTTATTCTCTTACGGTATTTTCGAGTCTTTGTTATTAACTGTCAATTATTGTTACTATTATTCCATTGCTTACATTAGTTAATAATTTTGCAGGCAATGATAGGCCTTGACGTACTTTCGACAAGCTTCCGCGTCATATGAGAGTTGAGCATTCCACTTAAGGGGACTCCATAAACTCGGGATTTAAAAAAATACGATTTTCTTATTGCGAAGTTTTACACCCACGCGGAAATAAAATATATGTAAAAATATATTTTTCGTTATATGAAAAATGGATGTAAAATATATTTCAGATATATATTATCCATCTTAGATATAGATTAGATATATGCAATATATACGGGAAATGCATTAACAATATATTCGCGATATCAAACTTTTTGGCCAAAATAGATCTTCAGAATGTATATAAAAAATATATGTTGGATAGGCGGTTACGTATATTCAAACTATATTAAAAATATAACTACAATGTAGTCAAATTACCCTAAAAATATACTACAAATGTACTTTAAGTGTATTCGAATTACAATTGAAATATACTTTAAATGTATTTAAACTACATCTAAAATGGACATGATATATGTTCATACTCCATTTAAAATATACTTTAAATATGTTCATACTGCATTTCAAATATTTTTGAAATATATTTAACGTGTATTTAAGATATACGTGAAATATATTTAGACTATACTTGAAATATTCTTAAAAATTTTGTTATGACGTTATTTACATCATTGCACCCTTTTACAATATTTTTCGTTGTCATTAATTACGATTATGGTGTTTGCGCTTCAAATATATTAATGGTTTAAATTTAAATTATATCAGGCGCTTACACGCTGTAAGGTGGTTCCGAACCCGGGACCTCTGAGTGATGAGCTGGGACGTTGTCCACTGAGCTAGTTCTACTTGTTAAATTGTTGAACTTTCGTATCGCCTGCATATCGTACAATACACAATATTAGTTTATTGAGAAATGCTTGGATTAACAAGAGTAACTAAAATTATCGGATCAATTACTTAATTGCGTTCGCATAGAGAGCGATAATCGAATAGAATTACATAACCTTCAATTTTTTCGTCCGATCATTTATTCCGGCTAGTGCGGCTAGGTCATCGCGAGATACCGACGTGAAGATGTTTTTCATTCGCAACGTCATCTGTCACTCAAGCTGCTTAACCAACCATCTTCAAAATATATAAAACATACATTCAGTTTGTATGTTTGATATATTTAAGATGTATCTTAAATGGATTTATATATATATATATCGCATAGGTTTTACTCTTACCCAAAAATATAATTGGCATATCCAACTTTTCGAACAAATTATATTTAATACATGTTTTATATATTTTTCGATATATTTTTTATATATTTTATTTTCATGTGGGCAGCCTAGTGCCTAAACTTAAATTTGCAACAAAGTTTCTTCAGTGATTCCAAGGATTGACCGAGTTGTGAAGATTTTTGTGAAACTCAGATCGCCAACGCTACGATGAAATTTTTTCCTTTGCATTTCTCTCGAGACTATGTTTAATGAAACGATGTAGTAAGTATTTTCTGTTGCATGACCGGAGGATGTTTTTGTTACGCCTATCCATTTGTTAGCAACGAATTATTAAAACAGTTTTGTTGGTCAAAAATCAAACTTTTTTGCTACAGCTTGTCATGCCGTAATTTTCCAAAATGAAAAAAAAAGTATTCAGTCATACGACAGTTTTATTACTGTACGAAAAGTATATATTTTTTTACTGTCGATCACGTGATTGCCGAAACACCTACACCGATCGGTCATGCAGCAACGGCATCACTTTGGTTAAATAATAATAACTTCATTGCTTATCAATATTTTTTAATAAAACAAACTCTGAGTTGACGAGTTTGTATTAAGGCGGGATATACATTTACAACGATCAAAAAATCGATTTTTTTTTCTTTCTTTAAACGATAGAACTATATATGCAGAATATTTTCCCAAAGTTTCAAAGCGAAATTCGAACAATTTTAAACGTTACAGCCCGTGAATGCTGTGCCTCACCGCTCGGATTCGGAGCGGGCGTGAACTTCAAACACGTTTTTCTCAAAACCGCATTGTCGAAATTGGCGTGCAGGATTACTCAAAAACTATTAAGCCGACTGAGTTAAAACTTGGTAGAAATATTGATAATATCGGTACCTTCTACTTGACGAAAATTGTTTTTGAAAAATTGGAAAAAAAACTACTTTTTTAATCCACATTTGACAGAAATGTTGCGTGAAATGTAGATTTTTTTGTAAATGCTTGCCATTTTATCAAATTTGCATTTTATTCATTTTCATTACCGTCACATCGAAACTATACATGTTCTAGCTGAAAAAATGTTTGAACTTTTTTGCAAATAAAAATCTACGGGAAGCTAGACTGCACGCCGATTCGCAACTCTCGCGGCGACCTTGCTGTAACACTCTGTCACAGCTCCGCCATTTTTATGATAAATTAATTTTTAAAAATTGTTTCGTATACTTAAATATACTATTAAAGTATACTTAACGTTTGAGAATTGTAGAATAATTATTTCTTAGTTTAAAAAATCCCTCAATACTGCTTATTTTTTTCCTGTCTAAATGTATATCCCGCCTTAATTGTGTGCAAAATCCCGACTTCGTCATCCCTATACTCTCATGAGAAAAAAGTATCGAAAATCGTCCTGTTTTTCAGGCCTCGGAAATTGACGTTTTTCAGGATTTTTTTGAAAGGCAAACTGTAAAAACGCCGTCTACAAATCCATCCTACATTATTTATCGGTACTTGAATGAGCGGAACTTTGGAAAAAAATGATTTACCAATAAATTATCCATGTCCATATATGTCCAGGCCACCGTCGAAAATACACTTACTTTATTGAATAACTCAAAAACAATCGGTTTTTCGGGTATGGTTCAAATGTACGAAATGTAGAGAATAATCATCTCTATATTTCCATTTCTATGGACTACTCTTGAATTTTTATTTTCCAACCCCCCTCGGGGGTAGGAAATTCAAAATGAAATTCTAGGAAAACTATTGACCGCACGAATTCGGCGCCGGGGAAGAATTTGTAGCTTGAGCCCTCAGCTACATTTTTGTCCACAGCGCCAATCTCGTGTCTCTTCATTTTCGGTCAATAGTTGTCCCGGAATTTCATTTTGAATTTTCAACCCCTGAGAGGGGTTCGAAAAAGCAAAATTCAAGAGTGGTCCATAGGAACGAAAATATAGACAAAATTATTCTCTACACTTCGTACATTTAAACCATCCCCGAAAAATCGATTGTTTTTGAGTTATTCAATGAACAATTTTTTTTTATACTTCAACAATTCTTTTCGGGGTAAAGATATTTTCGGAGAGGGTTGATCAAATACCCGATCGACGCGTCTTTTCAAGGGCTACAACGTTCCCGTTTGAACAAAAATTGTATGCATTTTTCCTAAAGAGTTATCGCATGAAAACTGATTTTTCAAAATTTCACCCCACTTTTTCACCCCCAAAATGAACGTCCACAACTTCGGCGCTGTGGACAAAAATAAAGCCCGGATTTTTCTGAACTTTTTGTCTCCCGGCGCCGACCTCGTGGGGGTTGTAGTTTGGCATTAATCCACTCCCAACCCCTTCCATACCCTAAAAAAACCCCTACACCCCCATTTTTAGGCAAACTTGGATTTAGCAGCCGCGGCACCTACAAAATCACCTGTCAACAAACTAGCCTTCTTCTAATTTTTTCCGATTCCAATATACAGCACGACTGTACTATTTTACAACTTTTGACACCAAAAATAATATAAAACCACCTCTCACAGCCGAATTGCGCGGGAGTGACTCACAGACAGGTTCAAACCTATTGGCATCCGAGGGCGGTTCTAATGTGAAAAAGACGGACATATATACATGTCCACTTCTGAGAAACAGAAAAGGTTCAGTGTACCCACGGTTGCCACTGCTCCCACTTTGACCCTAAACGTAGGTGATGTTACTTCCGTTTTTCCTTCTCATGCACTATAGCAATTAATCTTTTTTCTTCTTACTGTTCTTGTACCTTGTTTGTCTCCCACATCGCGAAACTTCTAAAGATTCGATCATTTAGACGAGTCTTTCGTGTATATATATATATATATGAACTTCGATCAGAGTGTGTACTGAGACAATGACCATCAGAGCCCTCATCAACGGTGTATTCCGCAGGAGCCCTTACGTTGCGTCGCAACGCTGAACTCTCTCAACCCTCGGGTTGGTGTCCTGAAGTTGTTTCCGCGCGTTCGTATAACTCTTCAACAGGAAGGAAAGGACAGAGAGCGAGAGAGAAAGTCGCGAGGAACGTGCAACAGCGTATAAAAGATAGAGAGAATACCGCGAGCAACCCTTGTCTTGTCTCGTCCCTTCGAACTGGAGAATCAGCAAATATAGTATACAACTATTTGCCACTAACCCAAGAAGAGTCCCTACTCGACGTCGTCGACGCCGACGAGGAGTACGACACGTGCCGTTCGTCCATCGAAATCAGAGTCACGTATGTCACGCGTCGCCGGGCCAACCTGTACAATAACGTTTGCTCGAACCCCCGCGCGTGTACTCACTGTAACTCGGCAAGGGTTAAAGTGAAAAAAGAAAGTGGGGCAAAATGGACCCCTCCCGCTCCGTAAAAATCCTCGACGAGCCAGCAACGCGACTGCTGTCCGTTCTACTTTTTGTTTCGTGGTCTCCTCGTTCCATAATAGATTGCAATGTTTTTTGGATGCGAGATAACAGTCGATTTCAAATTTGTTCGAATATAAGTGGGGCAAAATGGACCCCCCCCCGCGTTGTAAAAATCCGCGACGAGCCGGCAACGCGACTCCTACACGATTTACGTTTTGTTTAGTGGTCGTCGCGTCTCAAAATAGATTGCAATTTTTTTTAAGCGAGATTTTAACAGTCGCGTTGCGAAAAAATGTCGGATATGTTTATGTGAGACGAATTTGTGCTCATTTGGCGGGGCGACTCTGACACGTTCCCCTTCACCGTGACGACAATTATGATGAAAATGCGCAACAGTGAGAGTAAAATGGATCCACTGGAAAACTCCCAGAAAGTGGCGCTGCGGTGTTAAAATGGTTCGAAACAAAAATCACTTTTTCAATATCTTGGTCTCCGTTGCTGTCTTGATTTATCGTTGGAACCAAAATCGTGAAACTGTTTTATCGTTACGAGAAATTTGTATTGCGGGGTAAGAAATAACAAAAACCGGCTTTTTTGTACATTGAGAAAGAAGTCCATTTACAACAAACGCTGATGGTAAAAAACGCAAATACAGTTAAAACGTAAATACAGTTCATTTGGCAGGGCAATCGTAGCACGCGGCTGCCGCAACTGCATTACGATCGCCCTGTCAATTAACTCTACACTCTAAAAAAAAATAGTGTATTTAAGTAGAATTTGTTTAAATCAAATGGGGGTTTTCCTTGGCTCACGGCCTACTACGAACTTATTTGTTTCAGCTATTCTTTTTAAGGGGTTACCCCCACTTGCGATTTTGAAAGAATCGATTTTTTTTTATTGCATTTTTTTGAAGTATAAGTATCTGAGAATATGTCCTGAAAATTTCAAGTCGATCCGAACAAAATTGACTGAGATATGAGCGTTGAAAGAGAAGAATCCGCGTTGAAAGAGCGTTGAAAGAGAAACTTTAAACGCGTTTTTCTCAAAATGGCATTTCTGAAGTCGGTGACCAAGATTACTCGAACACTAATGAACCGATCTTCTTGAAATTTTGCAGGCTTATTTAATACATAAAAATGTAGTCTTTAATCGTTCGATTTTTTTTTTTCGAAAAAAAAATGGCCGTATTATAGCCAAAAAACGGCCGTTTTTTTTCGGTAAAATCGAACCATTAACTTTGACTGTCCGCCATTTTGTGAAAAGTGAATATTTTTTAAAATCCTTCGATTAAAGACTAGTTTATACTTATATTTGACTAAATCCATCCGCATTTTCTTCTTCAGATGATCCACTTCGCCGCAATGTTGGTCACCGCAAACCGTGTATATAAAAACATTATTTCATTGACGGCCATTTGCCACTAAACAATGTAATATTTGTCAATAAAAAAATTACTGAAAGTTCTTCAAGATGTGTTCTTTGAGATGGTATATTGATCGATTAAAAAAGCATTGTAGTTTTCTTTAAAAAAATTCATGAAAAAGGCCTTTTTTGCGCTACAAGTGGGGGTAACGCCTTAAATATTGAATATATTCTGATCGAATAAATAAAAATTCGATTCAACTAAATCTCTATTTGCTTACAAAGTACACTGTAAATCTAAGTGTACTATATACATAAAATATTTCATAAATCTGAAATTCAATGAAATACTTCACTGAGAGTCTTAGGATGACGATTTTGTATCGTAATTCGTCATTCCCTGGGCTTTTGAGATGATTTCTATCGAAGAGAATATTTCACCTATATGGGAATCGAACCTAGAACCTACTCATAGCTACACACGCTGCCCCTATACTACCGAGTGCTTGTATCATCTTAATCGCAGATTTGGCTAAGAGACCAAATGAATTCCTATAATTATTTGCTGTATCACATAAACTATATCAATTAGTTAATATCATTGTGATAATTAGAGAGTTTTATCGAATAACCTGCTATATATTTTCCCAACATAACCTATGTACATATATATATGAGGCGTTCCATACCATTTCGAATGGTCAAAAAGTTGTCCACTCTCAAAAAAATTGAAATTTTGTCAAATCATTTAATTATATGAAAAAAAAAACTGTAAATTTTTTCAAAATTTTTGGATCGCATTTCCTCGAGTTTTCAAAATTTCAACATTTTCAAAATACCGTTATATCTCGTGAGCATCTGATTTAACAGAAAAATGTTTAAGACAAAAAAGTAGCAATTTTACATGAACTTTGTGAAAAAAAATTTGTTTTGAATTTTTCGAGTTTAAAAAATGCCCATTTTCACCAAAATTATACAAAAATATTTTTTTTCGGTCGGTATGTCACTTTTTATTTTTCTAAAAAAATTCCACAAAATACTCTGAAGGGTGTACACTAACACCTATTTTTTCAGAGTGGCTCGATTAGTTGTTCCAAAGCTGTGCTTTGGTTTATTATTATGAGATATTTTTTTTAGACAAATCAATTATTATTAAAAATTATTCTCTCCCAAATTTTTCTCACATCTTTCAGGTGATAAACATCCATAACAGTAATAATTTTTTTGGGCTTAATCATAAATTATCGGTAAGGTATACAAAGTTAACCTTGCCATACAAAGTAACGTTCGTCGTTCAACATGAAAATTGTAATACAGAGTAACGTCGTCCTGCAATATGGAAAATGTGATACAAAGTATCGTTGACCGCCCAATATAAACATTGCCATACAAAGTAATGTGCGCCATCAAATGCCTTCTACATCCTTCAGTTTGTCAACATTCCCCCTCCATGCCAAAATACTATCAGCCCTCAGTGTGTTTTGATTTTTTTACACTAGGTTGCACGGTGTGAGCCAAGCAGAGAATTCCTTTGAATTTTCTTGGTAGTTTCTCGAGTGCCTTGTTACAAACTAATTTTTACAAAGAGTTCCAAAAATATCTCATAATAATAAAACAAAGCACAGCTTTGGAACAACGAATCGAGCCACTCTGAAAAAAATAGGCGTTGCTGTACACACTTCAGAGTATTTTCTGGAATTTTTTGAGAAAAATCAAAAGTGACATACCGACCGGAAAAAAATATTTTTGTATAATTTTGGAGAAAATGGGCGTTTTTTAAACTCGAAAAATTCAAAACAAATTTTTTTCACAAAGTTCATGTAAAATTGCTTCTTTTTTGTCTTAAACATTTTTCTGTTAAATCAAATGCTCAGAATATATAACGGTATTTTGAACATTTTGAAATTTTGAAAAACTCGAGAAAATGCGATCCAAAAATTTTGAAAAAGTTTAGATTGTTTTTTTTCATATAATTGAATATTTTGACAAAATTTCCATTTTTTTGAGAGTGGACAACTTTTTGACCGTTCGAAATGGTATAGAACGCCTCACATATACCTATATAATTCCTCTCTCTCCACCCTCTCTACCCCCACATCTCTTTGATATGTGTGTTGCAATAAAGGCAGACCATTCAATCAAATAGAAAAATGGTTAACTCTACGAAAATTCTATTTAATTTAAATTTAAAAAATCAAATAGATCCATTTAGTGGATTCGACTAAATTGTTTTTTGGTAAGATGAAACTGAATCACAGATTTATTAGGTTTAAATAAAATATTTAGTTATTGGACGATATTGAATATATTTTGATTCGAATAAATTAATATATTTAAAGTAAATAATTTCAAATATGAAATGCAATAGGAAAAATTTGATTCCACGAAAAATCTAGTTAATTCAAATAAACAAAAATCAAATAGACACGATTACTTCATATCAGTAGAATTTTTCTGTCAGTGTAGTTAGATTAACTAAATGAGGAGCTGGCAAACAGAAGCGGACTCATCCAAGCTACGTCAATTTTTTTAAATCATCCTATTTTATTTCTTTTGTTCCTAAAAACTACCTCTTCGCTTGAAAAGGCACTTTTCAACAACTATTAAGGTATTAAGAGCCGCATAAAATTCAAAATATTTCGGGAGCTAATAAATATGTGCTTAAAAAAACACGAAAAATAAAAGTCAAAAAAATGTACCGTAGTGTGGGCAAGTCCGGTTCTGTTCGCCAGCTCCTCAAATCTTCCATCATAACTCTTATCGCAGTTATTTTTTTCTCACCGGTCCATTTTGCCCCACCTTCTCTCACATGCCCGTATTCCTACAGGATAAAGAATCCATCCGCAGCTATATCGAGAATCTATCATTCACGAAGCTCAAAAGTTCTTTTTCTATTGGCCGGGTGGCCCATTTTCCCCGACACTTTCCACCGGCAGCGCATTTTTGCGATACGAAGCATGCCACAGGTAATGGTGGACAATTTCTTGTGTCAATGTGCGTTGCAACGACGCCCGATTCCTGCTTCATGTAGAATCCGTTTGTCGGTGTGCGTGCGCGCCGGGATACATGAGTATACATGCGTGTACAGCGCAGGCGTGCACTCAAACACGTGGAAACGGGAAATATGTGCCTGTCTGACGACGGAGGGCTGCTTTCGTGATACCTCGAATGCTGTAACAGCGTTATATTGCAGCATATATATAGTTCGAATTGAAGTATGAAAGGGATAAAAGTAGGCAGTACGCCGCGCGCAACGAGAAAAAAACGAGACGACGTCGAAAGAAATGAGTAGACGGCGGGAAAAAAAGGAAAAGGAATAACCTCGTATTCGTGCTTCTCTCTCTTTCTCTCTCTCGCTCTCTACGGGCGCACACTTGTCATTATGGACCCGCAACGCATGTAATAAAATACAGTCCGACCTCCGAATAAGAAACCCGGCAATAAGAAACTTTCCCCAGTTTCTCACTCGAGCGCTTCCTCCAGCCCGACTCGAACTCCGAGCTCGAGAATTTTGTGCGCGGAACCTCTGGTTAAGAAACCAGCCTGGGAGAGATTATTCGGGAAAAATAGAGTGAACGTTGTAGTGTAAATTGATGTGTGCATGCGTGCGTGAGTATGTGTGTGTGCGTGTGTGAATGCAACAAAAAATCTACAAGTTTATTAGACATTTTTTGTATTAATTGAAAAGATACATATATGTGAAGACTTCATATAAAATGTACTACAGTTTGATCTCTCGCGCTTCTTTACTGTGTCGGTCATTTTATGACAGTTAATAGTAATTCAGATACAGTAGTACACAATAATATTCAATAGTATGTATATTAACATGAAACAAAAATTCGCTAAATAAATGCTAAATTCGAGCGATTTTCTTGTTGAGAGGATCGCATGCGGAAAAGAGTGAGAGAGACAGACAGAGGTAGTGAGCGCGGAGCACGCGCCTGGTGGGGGTATGCGATATATAAGAAAAACACCCTTGGGGGCTTTTGGTTTCTAATTCGGAGGT
>OY723393.1:17195727-17205727 GCA_963210295.1 Ophion ellenae | reverse complement strand
CCCTCTAGTTTCTCGGGTCGAGAAAATCGATTTTTTTTCTTCATAAATCACATCTACAACATGTGTAGAAAATGTGTGCCAAAGATTTTTCGATATTCGAAGTGATTCACAAGTTACGGCCCTGGAACGGAGCAGGTATGAGCTTCTCGGAGAGGCTGAGCAATTCAAACACAATAAACCGCCTCTTTGTGGAGCAGTTCAAAAAGTTATAAAGCCAATTTATGAGGATTTTTCCAAAGAAGAATTGTTAAGCAGATGCCTGGGAGCGGAAACTCAAAATAATAACGAGGCGCTCAATTCGTTAATCTGGACTTTTGCTCCGAAGCACCTCCATTCTGGGCCAAAAGTGGATAAAATCGCCACGTTTCTCGCTGTCATAATCTTCAACGAAGGATTCAAATCTATCCTGAAGACCTTGGAAACCATGGGAGTGAAAATCGGCCCACAAGCTAAAGGACATGTTCAACAGCGCGATAGCTCTCGGATCGACCGTTCAGAAAGGCGCACGAGTGATGTTGTAAAACAGGCCCGAATCGCGAAAAGGGAAGACGGAGCAGCTCTGCGTGACTTCCAAGAAGAAGAGGAAGGCCTATTGTATGGTCCAGGCATAGCAGATTGACGGTGAGATGAAATTTTTAGTATAAATCACATGCGCGAACTTTTAAACGCGTTTTTCTCGAAACACCATTTTTCGAAACGGTGACCACGATATTTCAGAAACTACTGCACCGATCTTGTTCAAATTTATACAGCATCTTTAATATGTTATAAGCAAGCGATTGAACTAGGATTATCATGATTGCTTCGATAGTTTTTTTTGTACGAGCGCAAAACTTAAGAAAAAATGAGTAAAAAATAGAATGTAATTTTCAAAAGTGTATAAAAAAGTCAATTTTTGTAATTTAGAATTCACTCTAGTTCAATCGCTAGTCTTAAATATGAAAATTAAAATGCCGTTTGGTTTTTTGATTTCAGATAAGCAGAACAGCCGCAATCTTGGTCACCGTCAAGCACCTCTTTTACTTGATGTCTTCCTGTCGGCCACTATAACCTTTATTCTATTATATATTTTGACTTCAAAAAATGTGTAAAGCTTATTTAAATGTTAATAAAGATTATGCAAAAACAATGAGGTTGATTATTTCGATGCTTTGCCCGTAAAAAACTATTGAAAAAGCCGTAAAAAAACAGCCGAGAAACTAGAGGACCGCGTTAAATCTTAATCTCTACATATAATTAAACTGTAAGGGGTGCTTCGACTGCGATTTTTTAATTTTTAGGAAACTTCAGTGCAGATTGTTTAGATGAACTAAATGAATTGGAAGTGAAGGGGCGGGGGAGGGGCTGATTTTGGTGGTTAAAAATCCCGCATAGTGGGGTGGTGAGGACCCTTCTCAGTATTTTATGTATAATGTTCTACAATCCCACCAAACACTTTTTTAAAGTATAGAATGAAGGTATTCCTTTCGCGGAGGGCCATATTTTGTGGAGGCATAAGCAGGGCTCTTCTAAATAACCGGTAAATTGCAGTGGCACTTAATAAAAAATTAGTTATAATCAATTATTGTACCCAACGATAAACTGGAATAAAAAATTTGGCCCCAATTTAGTAGATTTAGACATTTTTACATTTGCCCTGAAAAGTGGCGGCTACGAAAACTCTTCTGATAGTCACATTCACCAAGTTTCATAATAAATATTTCCTTTAACCGAATTATAACAATTAACTGATTTTCGTCTACAATGAAGTAAAAATGCATGTCAGTATAGTGGTAAAATTTCAAGCCAAATTACCAAACTTTTAACGAAAAATTACAACTCTAAAAATCGTCTAATTCATAAGGCATTTTATGTTGGTTTACATTCGATGACCCTGTTTTACTGTCGTTACGGAATCTTTAGAATTTTCACGCGCCAGAGCGGTTAATATCTAGACACCTACAATTACTTGGTGTCTAAATCATTAGATGGAAATGTAACCAACGTGTCATCTCCATAAAATACCGTACGAATTAGACAATTTTTAGAGTCGTAATTTTTCGTTAATAGCTTACTAACTTGGCTCCAAATTTTACCGACATACCTGTATGCATTTTTACTCCATTGTAGACGAAAATCAGTTAACTGTTCTAATTCGGGTTCGTGAAAAAAAAACCCTAAGGGGTAAGTTTTGCCATCGATGGGATTTCATCGCGAGCACATGTATGTACGAACGAATACACGTATGTGTGAATGCATGTATATATGTATGAACGCATGTATATATGTATGTGTTTATAAATATATAGATATGTTAAGAAATAGCGAGGATCGAAGGATTCCTTCAGAACGAATTACTTTTTTCGGACTCTACAATTCAGGAAATCGAGGAGAGAGCGAGGCTGAGCATTACATTTTTTTTCTCCTCCTCAGGACGTAATTTTCAAATCTTATTTCGTTGTGAATCTCCGTCTTTGAATTGCTTTTCGCTCCTCGCGAATAAAGTGACGCCTAAAAATTTCCTCGAGGAAAAATCGTGCTATTTCGTGCAGAATACTTCTTTATACCTGCACACGTGCTCATATATATATATATATATATATATATATATATATATATATATATATATATATATATATATATATATATATATATATATATATATATATATATATATATATATATATATATATATATATATATATATGTATGTATGTATGTATGTATGTATGTGTTTATAAATATATATAATGCGTTAAGAAATAGCGAGGCGGTTTGTGAAGGGATGGAGAAAACCTTCGTGAGTTCTCGCGTTGTCGGAGCTTCGAAGAGACGATAGGAGTGAGAGGCGAGATGAAGCGCGGAGTTGCGAGGGAAGGCAAAAGGGATGAATATCGATCGGGCACGCGAGACTCTGGCACCCGGCTCGACCTTATCCTTCAACCCCATCCGGGGAGTGAGAGAGGATCGCACCGAGACGACTCACAGCTATCTCTCTTTCACTCCCAAGCATTTCTTTACTCGTACGAATAATAGTTATGGCGTATTCCGAGATACATATATATGTCGGCGGATATAGGTATTGCAAAAAATCTGGGCATCGATAAGTACGGAACGTCCCGAATAGAGAAAAGACACGCTTCCGACGTTGGAATTCACGTCGCGGAACGTCGATCTTCACAGCGATGATAGGGGCTATTGCAATGGAAATTTCTCATTCGATTGTTGCGCCAATAATGGCTTGGTTCGAACGACGTTTACTCGTTAATTTGCCAGCAAGCAATTACGACAAGAGAGAAGGAAGAAGCGATATGATTGACACAATTTAGGTAGTCAAAAATATTTCAGTTACACGTGGACTATTTTTGTCCCTGGCGGTCCATTTTGCCCCACCTTTTCTCATACACGCGTAGATCGGTGCGGAAAATAATCTGTGGCCGACAATACGCGGAATTAATGATCTTTATGCACCGAAAATGCTCTTTTTTATACTTACGATGGTCCATTTTACCCCACCTGTCCCTGCATACGCACCTTTCCGCGAGATAGAAAAACCTGTCGTAAACGATATTGCGAATATGGGAACTTCTTTTCTTATTATCTCGAGGATTCACCTTATCCCACTCTTACTCGTAAGTGCGTATTTTAGTGGCACGGGCAGGGTGTGCTGGTGATCAATTTTCTGGATCAATGTGCGTTGAACTGAGAAAAAAAACTGAGAAAAAAACCAATTGAATCGAACCACTGAGAAACCACCACTGAACCACTGAGAAAAAAAAACCAATCGAATCGAAAAAATATATTGGTTGATCCAAATAAATGTGCTGCTGCAGAGTGCCCCCGATATATGGGATTGTTACAATACTATAAAATATTGGGAAATGTGATTGACTTAAATAACATATTATTTTATTTGAAAAGGCTCTTCTGTTCTCTGAATATCTACATTATTCTTGAAATAAAATTATATTCTATCGAAATCATTCTATATACAATCCGTAGATGTATGGATGAAATAATTAAGCGGTTGCTACATTTTTTATTTCGTAGAAAAATATAATCAATAGAATTAAGGAGGTACATATGTTGCCATGCTAAACCATGGTAAAATTTCAAAATGGTGATAGATCAATAAAATTTGGTGAATATATTCTTTAGTATTATATATGTCAATACAATTTTTTTCAGATTTTTTCATTGTGCCGTTATCGAGTAATTGAACATTGAAGTTCACGTGTATAAGCATAGCGTTTTTATAGATATATGTATATATTCCGGGTATAAGAATAAACGCTTGTGAATTATTTGTAAGAAAACGGCACAACCAAAAAATCTGAAAAAATTTGTATCTACATGAATAATACTAAAGAATATATTCACCAAATTTTATTGATCTATCACCATTTTGCTGAAGCTAGTGTACCTCCTTAATTATATCTTTACTGCATCGATACGAACATGCCATGGGACGTAAGTTTTTCAATTTGTTTTAAATCTTAAATAAAAAGTGAGCATTAGAATGATCATCCACGATAATAGTGGAGAGAAGAACAGGCACCCAATAGAATTTCCATGGAGAGAATATCAGATAATCAACTGACAAGAACAGATACACTGTGATCTTAGCCACAGGCCAAGAAGCGATATTCTTTAGAGTTTCTCCGGCGTTTAAGTAGATTTTCGGTCCGCGCTACGCTTACGAGAAACGAGCGCGCGTGCGGCTTCTAGCGGTTACTCCGAGAACTACGGGTTTGCTCATACCTATAATTTCGGTGGCGCTCGGTCATGATTTGGTTGAATTTTTTCAACCAAATGCGCAAGACACAAATATTATTTTCGCATAATTTTTTAACCAATTCAGGCATTTGCTTAATATTTTTCATTTTTCATATTTACGCCTTTTTTTTAAATCAATATTTTGAAAAACCCCTACGTACTGGACTAGTTTTTTATATGTACTTTCAAAATATTTTTCGTTTTTTGTTCTAGCTTGGAAATTATGACTTGTGCGAATACGCCCGTAGAGGATTATGAACAAATGGAGTTTTCTTTCATCGGCTACTGCGCCGCCATTTTGTTTCAAAATAATTTAAAAAAAATTCTTTTACTTTAAGACTTGTACTAACATGTATAAAAAACCGAATTTGAAAATATTGTGTTGTTTTTAGTAAATAAATTGTCACAAATGACCCTTGATTTTACCTTCACAAAAGTATATTCCCCCTAAGGTTGTTATGGGGTTAAGTCAACGTGTTACCACCGAGCTGAAATTTTTTTTGGTCCTTTATAACCTCTTTGTTTATCATCCTGTGCAGTTTGAATACGATCCACATTACCGTTTTTTAGAAAAAACATCGGTAACTCGACGTGTTTCGTGGGCTAATTACATTACGCTTATGGAAAACTCCCGATCATTTTTCAGTACATTATTAATAGCTGCTAAGTGAATGTTACCACGGAGCTGAAAAAATAGGTACGGTTTGGCTAATTATCGGACTAACCCTTGGTACCGTTATAAAATTATAAATGTTTTTGATAGAGAATTTGTGCGAAAATCAAGCACACAAAATATCAGACTGTGCAATCATGGCAACGTCGTAGGCGGCACAAATGTTACCTATCTTATCGGTATTCGGTAATTATGTCCGGCAACCTCAAACTACTCGGTCAGTATAATTAACAACGAATATTATTGGTACTTTTTCCTTAATTGGTAATAATTACTTAATATTAATTTGATAACTATGTTCAGAAATTATACATTTCTAGGCAAAGACAAAATAACATGGATTTTTTGTTCATACATCGTTTTTTTTTAGAATATTGGAAAATTATTAAAGTTTTTTATTTCTTCGAGATTATAGACAGCTTTAGTACACACTTTTTTTCCAGCGGAAATTTTGTATCTCGCAAACGGCTTGTCCGATTTTGTCAAAATTTGGATGCAATATTCTTCGATAGTTTTTCTCGTTCACCACGTAGAGGTTTTTCATTTGATTGAACCATTGCTCTTCTATGCAATGTGTATACAATCCAAAATCGTCGGAAATTGCGAACCAAAAACGAATGTTAAAGTAAAACGGTCGCAATTCCGTCTAAAATGAAAATTTTTAAAAAATCCTACGTGGCGAACGAGAAAAACTAACGAAGAATATTGTATCCAAATTAGGACAAAATCGGACAAGCCGTTGTCGAGATACATCTGGCACCGACTGTGAAAACTATGTTTCGAGATAATCGCGTTTAAGTCGCTTCCAGTCAGAGAATTGATTTTTAAAAATTCCTAAACATACCTCAATGTACATATTTTCCAATTAAAAAAAAACCCGGATCCAATCGAAACATTAGTTTTTCGCCGAATGTTCAAAAGTGCATATTTTTACAAATAAATGTAGAAAAATATTCCGAAAACGCACGTTTAATATGACGATTATTTGAAAGCTAACAGTTGGTAACCGTTAATCGGCTCCGTGCATAAGCATAGGGAGTTTCCCTCGTACTTCACCCCCGACGGCTGAACCCCATAACAACCTTAATTCAACCAGTTGTGAGCAGCACTTCCCATGTAGAGGTTGCCATGAGTTGCCCAATGTTACGATCAGGCCAATATTGGAACCATGTTCCGCTCGAAACTCAAAACTGGCACAATATCGGCCAATCCCTAAAGCCTGTCCTGGCCCATCTTTGAAAACTGATAAACAGCCGTGATAGTTAAACTAAATTTGCCAATTTAAAAACTGGGGATACTAAAATACTGACAATTCCATTGGCCCAATATTGTTCCGTTATAAATTGAAAACCGGCACAATATCGGCCCATCGTTTAAAACCAATAAATAGCCGTGATGGTTGAACTTTATTTGCCAATTTAAAAACTGGTAATGCTAAAATAGAAGCAATTTCATTGGCCCATTATTGTCCCGTTATAAATTGAGAACCGGCACAATATCGGCCCATTACTAAAGATGATCCTGGCCCATCTTTCAAAACGAATAAACAACAGTGATAGTTAAACTAAATTTGCCAATCCTAAAGCTGGCAATCCTAAAATACTGGCTGTTACATTGGCTCATTATTGTCTCGTTCTAAATTGAAAACCGACACAATATCGGCCCATAGTTAAAACCTATCATGGTCCATCTTTTACATTCATTAAACAGTCATGATAGATAAACAATATTTGCCAATTTTTAAACTGGTGATTTTGAAGTATTGCCAATTCCATTGGCCCATTATTGTTCCGTTATAAATTGAGAACTGGCACAATATCAGTCCATTACTAAAACCTATCCGGGCCCATCTGTTAAAACCAATATACAGCCGTTCATCGAAATTTACCAATTTTAAAACTGGCAATGCTAAAATACTGGAAATTACATTTAATTAATCTAAGCCCTTTATTGGTGATCAGACTTAAGTGGGTCCGACTATACCTGCTTTTATTTTATTTAAGCCTTGAGTTATCCATTATCTGTATATTGTGCCAGAATAGGCAAATAACTGGCACGCCATATATTAATCGTCGATATTTTGTAGGTCAGTTTTTGTAATCAAGTCTTGGCATATTATTGGCATTTGTAAATAATCAACATAAGTAAGTAAAATATGCCAATTTTGAAACCTGTCATATACGCAAATCACAATTTACTTCCAGGTTATTCCATGAAATATGTATCCATAAGGACCAATCTCGGGCCAATCTTGGCCCGATATAGGTTGAATATTTATCACGCACCCAAACAAACCCAAACAAACTCACGGACCAATATTCTAGATAGACTAACTTCTAGATAGACCAACTGTGAAGGCCCATCATAGAGCCAGCGGTCAATTTCTACATAGGCCCTTTAAGAGGGCCCACATAGGGCCAAGTGCAATCACCAACATTGGCGCTACAATGAATTAAATCATTGGCCCAATAATTGTTGGCTCTGTTGGCCGATATCGGGCCGTTCTTATCATTTCTACAAAGGCACCTCATTGGTAAATACTCACGGCCCAATATTCTAGAAAGGCTAACTGTGAAGGCCCGTCCCAGGCCCAACGGTCAATCTCTACGTGGGTTGGTCGGATCAATCGTTTCGTTGGGTGGCAGCAGCTGATAACAGACGATTCCTTTCCAATCCCACCTACAGAGCATGACCTTCTTCGGGTGTCATCCAGCCTTTGCGACCATCTGAGCAGCCTCCCCGCGCTTCGACCATGATCTTTTTCGACTGACATTGTTGTAGAAAATCCACTTTTCATCGCCAGTAATCACTCGCTTTAAAAATGGTTCGCTTTGATGGCGTTTTAGCAGTAAATCGCAAACTGAAATTCGGTCCATTAAATTCTTTTTGCTCAGTTCGTGCGACACCCAAACATCAAGCTTGTTTACCATCCCAAGCTTCCGTAAATGTCTCGAAACAGTTGATTGGTCAATGTTGAGGTTACGTCCAATCTCCGTAGTCGTCAAATGCCGGTTGGAGTCGATAAAAGCCTTGATTTTATCAACATCAGCAGTGAGTGGCCGACCAGAGCGAATAGCATCTTGGAGATCAAAATCTCCACAATGAAATTTCGCAAACCACTTCCGACACACACTTTCGCTTACGGCATTCTCTCCGTACACGGCGCATATAGTTTTGTGAGTTGGCGACGCATACTCGCCGTTTCGAAAATCAAAAAGCGAAAGGCATAGAAAATACACGTCTTTTCCTCCCATGTTCATAATTTAATTAAACTTTCTATACGTCACGGATGACGATGGATATTTTTTTAAATGTTGGCACAAGGTTCAGCTTCCGCTTAATATACAGTACTTTATACGGTTATACCAGTGTGACACTTCAAAAAAAAATTGTTTTTTTTTGCCTTCCCCGACAGTTTATACTTTCAAGAATATCATTATCATATATATCATTTATATCAATATCATTTTATCTTGCAAACATCGATAGTTAAATCTTTAAACGCGTTATTCTCGAAATGAGATTTTTCAAATTTGCTGACGTAACTCAAAGAGCAATTATCCGGCTGACTTGAAATTTGAACTGAGTACTCTCGAATATATTTACTTTACAATGACGTAGGATTTTTTTGATTGGATAAAAATTTACGATTTGACATGGAAAAAAACGACCATTTTATAGGCAAGAAAACAGACTTTTTTTCATAACTACGCCATTCTGTTAGATTTTGATATTTTTCGAAAATCCTACGTTATTGTCAGCCCCCTGTAACCATCAGTTATACATCGCTCTCGTAATGTCCGTCGCTTTTAATTTCAATCGCTGCCACGTGTGGCGCTTGCACTCGTCTGCTCGATAACTATATATATGCCGTATGATCTGTAAACCTGCTGTACCCACCGAACGCGTACAATATTATTGCATTCGTGTTGTGACAAAAATTAAAACAAGCCACAAGTCACAACCATAAAACACGTAAAAGTCTCCAAATACTCCGAAAAAGTTATTATTATATCGAGTATAGAACGCGCATGCGTAGAAGAAGCCGAGCAGAGGACTACTAGCGCCACGAAGTGGACTGGAGCGCAACTAAACATGCCGGACAACACGCGAATAATTCGTTGCCATAGGAATAGTACCCAGTGTCATGGGGCTGGTTATTGTACAGGAAATACCTTCCAGCTTAACGACATTTTTTCCTTTTTCGGTTTTAGCTATTCAATCGGCCGGAATCATGTCAGCAGTGGAGGAACTTTTTTTTGACGCCTCCGAAGGCAGCGCATAAGTCGCTTGGATCTCAATATTTTTTCTATGAAAAAATGATGTCATATAGGTCAAATATAGCCAAATATTTTCTTGATTTTCCGAAACGTTTAATTGAGTACTTTTCTCCCAAAAAATTCCCGAAAAACACCCAAATTTTCAGCGTTCTCACTGGTATATCCCCTTAACGCATGTGCGAGCGGAGAACCAACTGCGAATGATGTCTGTCTCAATTTCGCTACGGAATTTTGCACGGACCCAATAGTTTCTCCTCCTCGTGAGTATGATGCGAGGCCCGAACGGGTCGAT
>OY723393.1:17171379-17195527 GCA_963210295.1 Ophion ellenae | reverse complement strand
ATCAAATGTATTTGTGTGTGTGTGCATTGGAACATATATATATGTAGGCACAAGTGTTGTGTACACACCGTGTGCCGACCTGCATCTTTTACGCTGGGAGCGGCGAAAGAGAGAGCAGTTTGTGTGCGTTGATCGAAGCGCGACAGAGGGGCCACATCCAATAGATGGGCGGTATAGACGTTCGCGCGTGTGTGTATTGATGTGCTCGGAATAATCGAGACCTCAAAGTGGGTCACGGGGAATAGCGATGCGTTTGTCGATTCAGTTTTGGTGTACACGAATGACAAAGGGTAGATAGATAGATATATATTGAGAGGGAGAGAGAGAGGTATGAGAGTTCGTTGACGAGATAAATATATATATCTATATGAGCGATGGTGCGGGGTGTCACGATACTCTATCTCCGTCCCCCCCTCTCGCTCTCTAGCTCGCCATTCCTGGGGCTCTATCGTCACTGACCAAGCTCCGTGTCTATCATTCTCCCTCACTGCGAAGTGCAAGAGTGGACAACACACTAGTGCCCTCCTATCATTGCCTCACAGAATTCGCTCGCTCCATATTCAACGCTCACTCATTTCGATCAAGCTCGCTCTCTCTCTCTCTCTCTCTCTCTCTCTCTCTCTCTCTCTCTCTCTCTCTCTCTCTCTCTCTCTCTCTCTCTCTCTCTCTCCCTCTCTCCCTCTACCCCTCGCCCTCTCTCAATAGGAAGCAATAGGAAGAATTTGGTTCTATGCAAAATCTAGTTAATTCAAATAACAAAGAATCAAATAGACGCGGTTAGTTAATATCATAATATTTAGCGAAAAAAAAAATATATGCTTCATACATACACGTGGAAATATTTTTTAAATTTTCGACGTGCTAAAAATGAAAACAAAGAAAAATCAAACATTTTATTTGAAATCGACGGTAATTGGCCGTCGCCATTTATCAACGCATTATTGAATAAACAAAAAAAACAAAACGAACAAAAACTAGAAGAAAAAATAAAGAAAAAATCGAATGAGGTTGAATTCTAAACCGACAATTTCAATCCTTTAGAACATGAAATAGACTATAATTAACACCCTAACGTTCCATATAGAAATCAACATTACATGTTATTGAGATCTACACTGCCAGCTAAAAGTTTTCGGACACTCCACATAATCGCAAAACTTTTGAGCGCTGGATAATGGCCAAATAATGTTAGAGTAATATAATTCATTTCATTGTTTATTTCACGAAGATACTATAAAGATCTATATAATTAAGTAATTATACAGAGCTTTATAGTATCTTCGTAAAATAATTATTATTCTACCATAAGTTTGCAATGATCCAAAGTGATATTAAGTTTTGCAGTTATCTGAAGTGTCCGAATACTTTTGACTGGTAGTGTAGATTCGAATATATTAACGCAACCACATATTTCGAGTATATATATATATATATATATATGTGTGTGTGTGTGTGTGTGTGTGTGTGTGTGTGTGTGTGTGTGTGTGTGTGTGTGTGTGTGTGTGTGTGTGTGTGTGTGTGTGTGTGTGTGTGTGTGTGTGTGTGTGTGTGTGTGTGTGTGTGTGTGTGTGTGTGTGTGTGTGTGTGTGTGTGTGTGTGTATGTATATGTATATATACCGTCGCTTAAAAGTTTGGATACACCAGTCGATATTTCTTGCTGCACTAAAAGTCACATAGCTTCGTAAAAAAAACGATAACCAAATTTACCGAACGGCGTTTTGACGGGAATAAATTCAGCTTTATATTGCTTTTCTGAAATATTTTTTTATAATTTTCTTTTCGACCCGGTATGCACTTTTATCCGTGACTGATTTTCGGCTTTTTTTCGACCATCGAGAATTGGGCGCATGACTTATGGAAAAAAAATTTGTTACGTTTATCCATGATGAACTTAAACGGGGTAGCAGGAACTTCATTTGCGTTTTTTTATAAAGTTTTGTACGATTTTTTTCGCAATGTTATTTCATTTTTTGCCAAAAAAGACTAATTCTAGATAATGCAATGTAACTCCAGAACTAGAGGGTTTAAGAAGAAATGTCAAGGACGAAAAAAGTCGCGTAAGCTTATACTGGATAGACTGGCATTTTTTAAAGAATTTTCCTGTGAGATTTGTTCTCACAGGAATACGCCCATTAATCCGATAGAATTGGAGTAAGACTGTATGTACAGGCATTCTTTTATGAATTGCCTATAAAATAATAATAAATCGATATTGAGCTAATTTGATTGTTTTCGCATATTAATATTGCATTAATAATTTGATAGGGGAACGATGTATTTTTATTAATTTCGTATTATTTTCGTCATCGAACGGGCTACCGATCAGGCCACAATGGAATGATGATGGAGGAGATATCGAATTTGGGCCGAAAGCAGGTTAGGTGGGGTCGAGGCAACAGTTTAAGATTGAAAGCAGGTTAAGGAGGCCTGTGCTCTGCACGTTTCACTGAAACTGGAGGTCGAGAGAAGGTTCGGGAGGTCTAGCAGAGGCTACCCTGGACCAAGAGGAGGTCTCTTCATGGCACTGAACTCGACAAATGAGGTTTCGTCGGTTCAACGGACGCTGCCCGCTTATGTATTACAAAAGAAATGGGTCCTGCGAGGGTTCAGAGGAGGCTGAAAATTTTGACTCGGGCATATTCATACTAAATAAACGTGTAATTAATTTTATGACTGAATCACTTTTTCACACGGAAAAAACTTGTTAAATTCGTACATGATTTTATACCCGTTACTGTGGCCTAAGGCCCTGAGCGCATAAATGCAATACTAGATCGAAACTTGAGTACCGCGTGAACTAAAGGATAACAAAAATCATATTTTGACTAAAAAAAAAAACACGCACGAAATTTACAAGCCCCTATGGTAAAAAATATTGTAGTCTACCTGAGTACAGTTGATTGGCAGGTCAATCGTAGTATGGCTGACACAACCGAACTACCATTTCCCTAATACAGTTTATTGTAATCTACAGTACTATATAGTTCACTGTTCTAACTGCCGTTCATTGAGTGCTTGCTTTCAATAACGTGGATTTTGCTCTCGGCATAGTTTTTTCTCGGTGGTCCATTTTGCCCCACCTATTTTTATATACGCGTATTCTCCCGCGATAGAGAGTCCATCGTCAACGATATGGACAATCGATGATTTTCAAAGCACGGGACAATGGCCATCTCGCTATTGCGAACGGACATGACGAAATTATAAGCTCTCCTATACTAGTAGTTGCGGAACCGTGGAAATCGTTCGGACGATAACTTTGCCAATGAAGTTTATCCGCAGGCAATTGCACGGAGGTTCGAGCCAGAAATACTTTATTTTTTTCCGCGAGGGTGGTTGACTCGAAATTTTCCACTAGCTGTGGGATGGATATCAATTCGATTCGCCGCGGAGTCACGTCTGCCTCGATATATCCATTATACGACAATCTGCTTTCCGCACATACACACACAAATTTATATGGATGCGCGTACATGCGCGATATTGACGGCAAAAAATAGATGTGTATCGACGATGAGGGAAAAGGAGCAGGTACGAAATCTGCGAGTTAAAATCTCGAGGGAATCTCTCGAAGGTTCTGGAGCATTTCCCAACTCCCCTGCTTCTTCTTCGTTTTCCCGTGGTCCATTTGCTGCTCGACGCAAAGCGATGCAACGTCGAATTTCTCAACGTTCGTGCTGCTCTCTCTCTCTCTCTCTCTCTCTCTCTCTCTCTCTCTCTCTCTCTCTTTCTCTCCCTCTTTCGTCGCTGTACACTCGCGAGAGCGAGTTTTTTTTCGCTGGCTTTTCCCCTTGAGAGGAGCCACTACGTGCTCGCGTTGTACCTGGAATATCGCCAATGCGGTCCAACCTAATGCTTGCGATATATAAATCCTCCACATAATGTGCACTGGAAAAAAAATCACTCTGGCTGACTGAAGTCGTCATCCGGGGCTGCCAATGAATTATTTATTGAAATAAATAGAATTCCAGGCTGTTTTTCGAATGATTTATTGCAACGAACTAGCGAATACTCGGGATAATAACATATTTTGGTATTTCGTTTCAATATTTGTTTAGCAAACTGTGAATGGACAATATCGTTGATCCAGGTGATTTTTACTCTGTATATACAGAGGTGTACAGGGTGTCCCAGAAGGTGTATATACAGAGGGTGTACAGGGTGTCCCAGAAGGGACACCCTGCCAAAATCAACGACCAGAACGAGTCGTTGATTTTGGCAACAGGGCGACCTTAAAATGACTTGATATAAATATCCCTACATATGTGCAGGGTGTTCGGCGCATGGACCGACACAATTTGTTGGGGAATGGAGGGTCATTTACTCATTTTTCAGCCTTAGACCCTATGTCCTGAGTGTCACGGTATTTGGGGTATGATTATTTCTTCGTTTTTTTTTTCAATTACCCGAAATTTCGCCTTTAAGGGGAGATTTACACTAGATGGTCGAAAAATCGATTTTTTTTGTTGCATTTTCTTGAAGTTTGAGGTCGAGTCCGTCGACCGTAGAAGACCTACACTATGGGCCTGGTATCGAAGATTCCATGTAAGTCGACAAATTTCATGATTTATTCATTCCCAAATTTTCAAACGCGTTTTTCTCCAAACCACGTTTTTCAAATCGGTACCCAAAATTTCTCGAAAACCAATGAACCGATTGCCTTGAGGTTTTTCGTGGTTATGCTATACACCATTATCTAGTACTTGTCATAGGATTTTTTTCTTCCGTTACTTAGTCTTTGTTTTATAGGCAAAATAATAACTAATTTTTGGCCCAAAAATCACTATTTATGTTCAAACGTCCGCCATTTTGTCATAAATCGATATATTCAAAATCGGCTATGACAAGTACTAGATTATAGTATCTAATTTAATCATCTTTTTGGTTTTTTTTTCAGATGATTTTTGAAGAAACGCCAGTGGGTACCGTATACGCAGATTTTTTTACGACGCTCCATGGATCATCCCAGGTAGGAATTGACGATGAAAAAAGGGCTCGCCAAGCTCTGAAACAAGGCTCACATTTTTTTATTCAGGCTGAGCACCAGCCTGATTTCAGGCCTAGCTGAAGCCCTGAATGATAACGCGGTTTCAGGCTGTTGCACACAGGCTTGACCAAAGGCTGGTAGAAAAGCCTGTACTAAGCCTGAAACGACGAAACAACAAGGTTCAAAACGAGCCTTAATGAAGCCTTCACGAGCATTTATGATCAGGCTTATCCCAAACTCTTCTCGAGGCTATATGAGGCCTGTTTTTTTTTAGTTTTCTATATTCTACATTGGAATAAATTTCATAAATTTGTAAAGAATTCATTTTATTTATTATATATATTTATTATTCATTATATTACTTGTTATAAAATATATATAAAATATTTTAAACACAATACTTTATTTTATTTATTGTTTATGGGACACGTAATACACAGAGTGTACGCAAACCCCAGAGAGTGAGTATATACGAAATGTGTATGTGACGAGAAAAAAATGTTTTTGTGTACCTCATAAATATCGATAAGAGAATATGTTTAAATGTTCTGAGCTGCCTCCTTCGCTTTCGTTTTTCGTGCCTTCGCACCCGACAGATTTATTGCTAATTTTTTTTTCACAAAAGTACAGAAAAAATATTATTTAAAATTTATTTTATTTTATCACAACCTGAAACAAGCCTGCACCCAGCCTTGATTTTTTAGCCTTAAAATTCACTGGCTGAATAAAGCTTGAAATAACCCTGAGTTTAGGCTAAGCAGCCAGTCTTGGTTCCAGGCTGCTCCAAACGATGCAATGAAAACTGGCCCAAGTCTGTCTCACTCAGGCTCGGTGAAACAAGGCTCGCACAAGTTTGTTTCCATCGTCAGCCTTTTGATTCCTTACCGGGGATACTCCTTGTATATTTTTGATATTTTTAAATAAAGAAAATTAAACATATTTTTTAATGTATATACTTTTAGATAATTAAAACCCCAATCCGAAATTACAAATAGTTTTCCTTGAAAAAATTCACAAAAATGACCTTTTTTCCGGCTCCTAGGTGTATATCTCCCCTTAAATCGTCATAACTTTTTCGTTTGTGGTTGTAATAGCACGAAATAACTTTTGTTGTATTCTGCACTGCATGTTCATTATAAATAAATCATTATTTGATACAATTGGTTTGAAGAAAATGACTCTCGAGCTTCCAAAGTCTCAAAATTGTATAAATGTATGAAAAATGTCAACTTCTAAATTCATTAAGGCAGTAGTCTGCTTTACAGGCTTCAAAAAATCGATTTGAAGAAGAGGAAGGATTATTGTATGGCCCGGGGATAGCTGATTGACATCTAATTAGTGTAAGTATCCAAAAACTTATATTTTTTTGGACCGAAAACTTTAAAGCCCGTTTTCTCGAGTTTTCATTTTCACAAATTTTAGAAAACGGTGCCGGCGATAGCAAAAACAATACATGTCCGATCGAAAAAAATCAAAGTGATCTAGCTTCAGTATTAAATTATCTTCTATTTGAACTAAAAAAGTTGGACAAAAGTACTATTGAAATTACTTGTTTTGCAACTTAAAGTGAATTTTTTTTTTTTCAAAAAAGTGAATTTTTTTTTCAACCTTCGAAAAAATTGGAATTTCATCATTTTTTCGGTAGTTTTTTAGTTCATAGAGAAAAGGAACTTATAAAAACTAAAAAAAAATTTGGTTCGACTGTTTCAGATGCATCGCACAACCTCCATCACCGGCACCGATTTACAAGTGCAGACTCCAGGCGCCCCAGAAAAATCGTTACGACTTTGAAAAATTTCAATATTTTTTAATAATAAAAATTGTTTTTTAAAGCTTGAATATAATACACTATCGTCTCAAAATTTCGTTAACCGCAATCATTTCCTTCCCTTTCAAAAAAATAGCTGAAAAAACGCTTTTTTTCGGCTTCTAAAGCAGACTGCTGCCTTAAAAAAAAAACGTATTCGCTTTATTTTGACCACATAATGAATGTTTTCTATGACATGTAGCATACCGTTGAAAAGGGTATAAAACTAGAGAATTTTTCTCAACAAAGCTGAGTTGAGTTAAAATACTAAGTTCAATAAACGTTTTAGTTTTTTTTTATAATGAATTTAGAAGTTGACATTTTTCATACATTTACACATTCTAAGACTTTGGAAGCTCATCAGTCATTTCCTTGAAACGATTTAAAGGCGAAATTTCGGGTAATAAAAAAAAACGAAGAAAAAAAATGATATCTCAATTACCGTGACACTGAGGACATAGGGTCCAAGGGTGAAAAAACTAGCAAATGACCTCCCCAATCCCCCAAAAAATGGTGTCGATCCATGCGCGAAACTCCTGTATAAGGGTGATTTTTAAGAAAAAAAAATGGCTTTTACAAAATGTTGAGTGTGAAGGCAAAGGGCACTTATGAGAACGGTCCTCGAAGTAGAATGTCTCGGAGTAAAGCGTCAAAATAACTTCCGTATGTACACATCAAGTGTGCGAGGTGAAGGGCAATACTTGGGGCTAGAAATTCTCGTGTATGAATACCGTTAGATCCTGCATGATATGGGCTCCGTATTTGCAAAGTATATTCGACCTCGAAACGTTTCGCTTTAGAGCCTTAGCCTCTTGAGTTTAGTCGGCGATTTATTTTCATTTTTTTTTTCTTTCTCGACTTCCCATCCACTTCAATTTCTCACGTCGATCCGATCGCTCACGAATCACCGGACGGCAACGTTTCTCAGCAGAGGAAAAGAGACAGAGAGAAGAATTCGGTGGAATTCGAATCGAAGGCTGAAAAATCATTATTTTTTCAGCCTTCGGAAAGTGTGCCATTTCTTTTCTCATACACTTTTTCGTATATGTCTAGGCTCGCGTGTACGTCTACTGTACTCGCAATGTATACATGTTCGATAGCGGAGGAGACAAAAGCAAGTTGAAAGAAAAGCGGGAAGTTGATCTGACGTGAGACAGACATGGAGAGAGAAAGAGAGAGAGAGAGAGAGAGAGAGAGAGAGAGAGAGAGAGAGAGAGAGAGAGAGAGAGAGAGAAAAGAGCACGGATAAAGGAAGTTGAAAGACTCATGAAGAACGTGAAATATCAAAGTTTCGCGTACGCCTATCCGTCGACGGATATATATATATATATATATATATATATATATATATATATATATGGGACATTCCACGCCATTTCACCTAAGCTGTGACCCCGACCATTTTTGGTTTCCGTGATTTTTTTTTTGTATAATTGTACCCCATGAACGGAATTTCCACACCAATTTTTAGATTTTCATCTCTTCTCTTTGAGAAGTTATAATTATCCAAAAAAGTCGATTTTGGAAGTTTTAAAAACGTTTAAACGCTGATAACTCCTGAACCAATTAAGATATCGACAAATGTCACTATATTTGTTTTATTTATTTTGAAGCATACTTTCGTTAAAAAATTTGAAAAAATTATCAACGGTCAATGTCAACTTTTTTCTTTGCTTCTAAAGTGAAAACTATTTTTTTAAAGCTGATTGCCCTTTTTATTTTATTTTTTCGAAAAATTCTATAAAATAGAGTGACCCATTCTATGATTTTTAAGAATAGTCTCATTGTGGGTCCATTTTTCCTTCTATTTGTTTTTCGAATTAATCATATTTTTAAGAAGATTTTTATCATTTTTATCTCCAATAATGCCATTAATGGTTTCGTGATTTCCGATTCGACCTCGTTAGGCCTGAAACGGTTTATTTTTCATTTGTGCGGAACTTGACAATAAAAAATTATTTTTTTTTGCGTTAAATTCATTTTTTGGAAAATTATAACTCCCGAAAGAGAAGAGATGAAAACCTAAAAAGTTGTGTGGATATTCGTTTCATGGGGTACAATTTTACTATAAAAATCAGCGAAACCAATAATGGTCGGGGCCACGAGCTAGGTGAAATGGCGTGGAATGCCCCATATATATATATATATATATATATATATATATATATATATATATATATATATAAACACACACATACATTAAGTACCGTTGTAAACGAGGCTTTTTTGCACACCAGCTGCTCAGCTCTCTTGTTTTGTCTATGACCTGGTCGATATTGTGTGTACATTCTGTACAAGGTTTCTCTAGTGAAAGGGCACATGCAAGGTTAAAAAAAAGAAAGAGAAAGAAGATGAGAGCTGTGCACTTTCTGGATACTCTCTCTTTCTCTCTCTCGCACTCTACCTCTCTCTCTCTCTCTGTCTCTCTCTCCGCCTCCTTCTCAACTGCCTGACGTTGTCGAAGTCGTCGACTCCGATGCTCGAAGGCCCTCGACTATCGACTGCTCGAGAATATCGAATATACGTCACACATTCTCTGCTACTCTCTTCGACGCCATGTCTATTCCCTCTTTCCCTCTCGCTCACTCTCTCTCTCACGCTTGCCTGGTACCAAGAAGGCCAAAATAGACACTTTTTGTCTACCATACCCAAGCCTCGCATCCTAAGCATCACCGGCATCACAGACCCGACACTAACGATGACAATAAAACGAAAAAGAAACGTAGTGCAATTTTCTCTTGATCGTCGACACCTCTTCCTGTCGGAATATGTACGAGCTCGAGATGAAAATCGTCGTCGACTACTTAATTACGAGATCAACCAGATTACGTGTTTTCGATATTTTCATCTACTTTAGTGTCAGCAATATTTTGTTCCGTACGTGCGAAAAATATCGCAGCGAAAATCCCACCGCAAGTTCGTCTTGAATTAAATCAATTTTTTACGTCATCGGGAATTTTTTTTTTCCGTATGGAAAAAATGAGGCTTCGGAGCCTGAGTTAGAAGGTGAGAAAAATCTTTATTTTTAAATTGCTTAAATCGATAGATTAACTATCGAACAATATATTTACAAAGCTACAGAGGCCAATTGTAAGTATTTTCGAAGGTACAAGGCTAAAAGCAGAGAAGCGATTGATATTTCCTCCTATTGAAAACTTTGAAGCTCGTTTTTTCCAGTTATCATTTTCACAATTTTTTCAAATTGGAGGGCGCGATAGCAAAAAAAACTAAACGACCTATTGAATCAAACCAAAGGTTATTTTTTTCAGTACGAAAATCTCTTCTAAGCGAATTAAAAAAGTCGTTTGAAAAGTCTTTTTAAATAATTTTTATAGCACGTTAAAGTGTTTTTTAAACACATTTTTTTTTTCAAACCCGATAAAAGTTATAATTTCACGATTTTTCCAGCTTTTTCTTAATTCACACTGAAGAAAAATATATGACAATTGAAAATTTTATTGGTTTTTTTGTTTCGGTCAAGAATTACGAGTTGCATCTTTCCTGCTCACTGGGGACTGCAGTGGCAAGACGCACGTGTAATAGGCTGATAAATCTGCAGTCATCAAATGTTTCATGTTGGAACATTTTTTTAATACAGTTAAAATATACATGAAAAGATATCTCAATGTTAAGGGGTTACCCCCACTTGCGATTTTGAAAAAATCGATTTTTTTTATTGCATTTTTTTGAAGTATGAGTATCTGAGAATATGTCCTGAAAATTTCAAGTCGATCCGAACAAAATTGACTGAGATATGAGCGTTGAAAGAGAAGAATCCGCGTTGAAAGAGCGTTGAAAGAGAAACTTTAAACGCGTTTTTCTCAAAATGGCATTTCTGAAGTCGGTGACCAAGATTACTCGAACACTAATGAACCGATCTTCTTGAAATTTTGCAGGCTTATTCAATACATAAAAATGTCGTCTTTAATCGTTCGATTTTTTTTTCGTTAAAATCGAATCATTAACTTTGACTGTCCGCCATTTTGGGAAAAATGAATATTTTTTAAAATCCTTCGATTAAAGACTAGTTTATACTTATATTTGACTAAATCCATCCGCATTTTTTTTCAGATGATCCACTTCGCCGCAATGTTGGTCACCGCAAACCGTGTATATAAAAACATTATTTCACTGACGACCATTTGCCACTAAACAATGTAATATTTTTAAATAAAAAAATTACTGAAAGTTCTTCAAGATGTGTTCTTTAAGATGGTATATTGATCGATTAAAAAAGTTATGTAGTTTTCTTTAAAAAAAATCATGAAAAAGGCCTTTTTCGCTACAAGTGGGGGTAACGCCTTAAGCATCGCAAACGCGACGTTGTCAGGTGTTTGTTCGAAAATCCATTATAATATTTATGGAGTTTTACAATTTATCGCGTATCAATAACATGGTCAATTACTATTTTACCCATAGTATTAAGGGGTCTTTTCACTTTAGATGCTAAAAAAGGCTATTTTTTATAGGATTATATTATAGATATTGATATAAAAGTTGTTACACTTAATAAATACACTTTCGAAATACATAAAAACATTTTTTTTAATGTATTTATGTAACCCCAAACGAACTTTAAACGCGTTTTTCTCAAAACGACATTTTTCGACGGCTTGTTGATAAAATCTTCGAAACTACTGAACCGATCCTTATGAAATTTTAGCCACATATTCTTTACAACTATAGCTATAGCGCATATCAAGGATTTTTTTTAATTTTGATATTTACTATTTTTTTTGCCAAAAACGGTAAAAAATACGTTTTTTTGGTTTCTTCGAAAAATGTCCGACATTTTGTTATTTTTGCATGTATAAAAAATCGTATGATATGCGCTATAGCCATTAACATACTGGATCTGAAACCGTTCTCCGAGATTTCATCAACAGCGCAGACCTACAATTTATTTAGGACATTTTTTAACTACCATTTTCGTCTATGAATAGCGGCTTAAATAAATAAATAAATATTTTTAAATGTATTTCGAAACTGTATTTATTGAGTGTAACAACTTTTATGTCAATATCATTAATATAAAGATATGAAAAATAACCTTTGTTTAGCGTCTAAAGTCAGAAGATCCCTAAATCCCGCTAAAGTAATTCAGGGTTATTTCAATAAAATTTCGACATATCTGTTGCAATATTTTTTAGTACGAAATTTTTTTTACGATTTAAACACGATAAAAAAAAGCTCGGTCAAGTCTTAGCCAATATTGTCTATTTAAGAAAAAAAAAATCGTTTTTTTTTTCATTTCAGATCAACCGGGTGGCCCAAAATTAAGCACATAAAATTGCTCATAACTTATTCAATTATTAATATTTAAAAATGATATTTGGTACACAATTTTGTTAATCTACATATGAATAAATATCTCAACGATTTTTGAACAATCTTAATGAATCCTTCAAAATTATATATTTTTTAATAACCTCGATTTTCGGGTCGTCACACTAGTCTAACCCCTCGAGCGGATTTGAAGAAAAAGTTGTTGAGAATAATTTCGATCCGAATCGTCGTCCTACAAAGGGATCAAATATATTTTTGTTTCCCCCTTCGCCCCTTGTTTGAAATCGAACGAGATATTTCTTCATCACGCGGGTTATTGTTCTCTCAGCTTTGTGTCCTCAAAATCTTTTGTACCCTTTCTTTCTCCTTTTCAGGCCCTCAGCTCCGTTGCACGCCAAGCGCTTCGGACTTTTTTAATTACGATATTTAAATAGAAGAATCGTGCGTATGGAGTGCATTGAGAAGTGGCTTCGGCGAGATCGATGCCCCGAGTGCAGCAGCATCCCGGAGTACATTTTCGCCCAGCACAGTGGTTTGCCCCAATATGCTAGAGTGGGAAGTAGTAACGGCAACAGTCGGCAGACGATCAATGAGCAAGTTCAATAACCTTAAATCCACTCGAGGCGTATACCGACGAGATGCACCGTTTCGCAAACCAAAATAGATATCGGTATTCTATATGTGCTTTTATATGTCTGTAAACGCGGGTGTATGCGTGTGGGTGGTAGCGAGGGTATTTCACATACAGGGCTTACCATTTAAGTTGGCACAATGAAATATCGAGAGGGATGCATTTTGGAAAATATACGTTTTAAGCGAAAGTTTCGAAGTTTTAAGGAACTAAAATAATGGTGGTGGATATTCTTCAGTTTGTGGCAATTTTCAAGGGTATTCAAAGGTCATATTCAGTTTTTTTTTAAATCGAAATCAATACTTTTCATTTCAGGATCATTTTTCACGTAGCAAAGTGGCTGACTTTTGTTTGGAACTTTTGTTCGTTGGACTCAAATTTTTGATGATATTTTAAATATCTAACGAAATACTTTGTGCTGACTTATTGACTTAGGATTAAAAATATCTTTAAAAAGTTACCCATTTATAAAGATATTTTGACTTAGAATTTAAGGGGCTATACCAGTGTGACACTTTCAAAAAATCGATCTTTTTTTGCCTTTTTCGACAGTTTATTCTTTCGAGAATATCATTATCATTTATATCAATATAATTTTGTTCTGCAAAAATCGATAATTAAATCTTTAGCGCGTTTTTCTCGAAATGAGATTGTTCAAATTTGCTGACATTGTAACTCAAAGAGCAATTATCCGATTGACTTGAAATTTGGACTGAGTATTCTTGAATATATTAACTCTACAATGACGTAGGATATTTTTGATTGGATGAAAATTGACCATTTGGCATTGAAAAAAACGACCATTTTATGGGCAATAAAACAGATGTTTTTTTCATAACCACGCCATTTTGTTAGATTTTGATCTTTTTCGAAAATCCTACGTCATTGTACAGGAAATACCTTCCAGTTTAACGACATTTCTTCCTTTTTCGGTTTCAGCTACTCAATCGGCCGGAATCATGTCAGCAGTGGAGGAACTTTTTTTTTGGCGCCTCCGAAGGCAGCGCTTGGATCTCAATATTTTTCTATGAAAAAATGATGTAATGTAGGTCAAATATAGCCAAATATATACTTAATTTTCCGAAACATTTAATCGAGTACATTTCTTCCAAAAAATTCCCGAAAATCACCCAAATTTTCAGCGTTCAAACTGGTATAGCCCCTTAAAATATCTTTAAAAGATATTTTAAAGATATATCTTTATAAATATAGATATAGATATATAGATATAGATATCTATATCTATATCTATATCTATATAGATATAGATAGATATAGTATAGTATAGTATAGTATAGATATAGATAGATATATATACCTATCTCTATATCTATCTATTTGCGACATTTTGTTACGCAAAAAATTGCTGTGAAGTGAAAAAACATTAGTTCTCATTTGAGAAACTAAAGAAAACTATGAAATAACCTCGAAAATCATCACTGAATAAAAATGTCCAACACCATCGTTTTTTGCCTTGAACTATGAAATTTTTGTCGAAAGCATTTTTTCACTAAAGTACACCCCTCTCGGGGTATATCGTTGTGCCAACTTAAAAGGTACACCCTATGTATACGTACGTACAATGCATTGGTGGGATCGCAATTGCGTATCTTCAACACGGAATTATTCGGGACTTTTTGCGAGACCTATTAAAATTGTCAGGAATACTTTACGAGTTAATTTAGAATTAAAATAAATTTGTAACATTATTTGACAGGTACTATTTTCTGACACTAGCGGTTTTTTCTCGGACTATCCTCTTCGATAACTCTTTTCATACGTTATTTCCGTTTCTACAATGACGTTGGATACTTATAAGGATAATTAATAATGTATTACTTGGGCTGTTAATATAATTATGTTTAGAAATGATTTATTTTGCAATCTTAACTCGGCAACGACGTTCGTTTTTGGCAAAGTTTAATTTAAATGAGAATCTCAATAAAAACGAAGAAAAAAATTGAAAGAAAAATTTCGTATGGTTTTATCCGTTATATGTAAAATGAGGACAATTTTTTGAGTTCCGTGCACCCCATCGAGTGGGGTGTCGTTGAACAGGTTTTTCAAAACAGAATTGTGGTTCCATTTACTGTTTTTTCATTATTAAGCCCTGTTTGCGAAATACCAAGCTTTAAGGGGTCAGGCTACTGTGAAAACGAAGAACGCTCATTTGTCGCTTGAGGCAACTCAAATCGAAGAGGGAGGTCCAATATATGGTGCAATAATCGCAGATTGGAGGTCAACTTATAATTAAAGCAATAGAAGTGCTAGTAAAACGCTAAACGCGTTTTTCTCGACACCGTTTTCGAAAACGGTGTTTACGATTTTGCGACATCCGGGAATGGATTGACTCGATATTTGGTACACATGTTCAGTGTGATAGTAGTTTAGTATTGACCAACGTTTATCTTCCAATTTTTTATTTCGTTTGTTATTAACAATAATAATGTCACTTTTCCTCGAAAAATCGGGAAAAAAATCCAATATCTTTTTTAATAATTGAAAAACGATGACTAAAAAGTTTCGTCCAACTTGAAGTCAATGTCATCTATTCTAAAAAAAAACGCGTTTTTAAAAATGGATTGTCTTGAAATTTGGTGCCCTTGTCCAGTGTGATAATAATTTGGTCTTGACCAATGTTTATCTTCTCAATTTTTTTAAAATTTGTTATTAACAATAATAACGTCACTTTTCCTCGAAAAAACGCGAAAAAATGTAATATTTTTTATGATTGATAGACGATAACAAAAAAAGTTTCGGTCAAGTTGAAGCCAATATCATCTATTCTAAGAAAAAACTCGTTTAAAAAAAATGGATTGACTTGAAATTTGGTACACTTCTTCAGTGTGATAGTAATTTAATCTTAACCCTTCGTGGTCACAGTTCCCATTTCGATAACGGTGATCGCACTGGGTTGATTCTAAGCGTGACCACGAAGGGTTAACCAACGTTTATCTTCTCATTTGTTTTCATTTGTTATTAACAATAATAATGTCACTTCACCTAAAAAAAAAATCGGGAAAACTAATTCCATTTCATTTTTTATTATTCACACACGTTAACAAAAAAAGTTTCGCTCAAGTTGAAGTCGATATCATCTATTCTAAGAAACAAAACTCGTTTTTTTGTTTTCTTTCAAATCGACTGAGTAGCCAGTATCAAGTACACCGTTGGGCCCCTGACGTTTAAAGGTCCTTCACGAGATTTTGTATAACGTCTTTAATTGTTAATATTTTTTAATGAAATTGGATACACAAATTCGTTAATGTACATACAAATAAATGACCGAACGATTTTTCAATCATCTAACATATTCTTTCAATTTTTTTTTTAATAACCCTGATATTTGGGTCGTCACAGTAGCCTAATGCGATTAATGCCCCCCCCCCCCCCCCTTAAGTGCAATGAGCAATGTGCGGGGGGAGGAGCGTCATTAATGATGGGTATAGTAACTTACCCATCATGTTTCTGGTCTTTTGAACCGATGATTTGAAAAATCAGAAATATTGATGGCATTAGCGGTTTTCTAGAACTTTCGATAATAATGATTTCGGTCAAGTCATATCAACGAATTCAAGGAATATAAACAACCAACTTATGGTGTTGTTGACTTTATAGAAACTCCATAAAAAGCCTGCACAAATAACTTTGGGGCATGTTGTTTGAAGCCTCGTTAGTGAAATATCAAACATCAAACGAAGCCCCCCCCCCCCCCCCCCCCGCCCAACTCTCGCATTGCCTTTATGCTTGGTTGGGTGAAAGAAATGAAATTAATCGATAATTCGAATTTATTTATTTTAGTTCGATTTTTTTCTGGGGCAGAGGCGGGCACCCGCCCCCCCCCCCCGAGAAAAAAATCGAACTAAAATAAATAAATTCAAATTATCGATTAATTTTATTTCTTTCACCCAAACAAGCATAAAAAAATAATTTAATAAAACTTTAACTATTTCCTTCGTTGCAATTTCGTAACTCGCATGAAACGTAGTTATTTGATTACGTAAATTATATAGATATTCAAATTTCCCAATTAAGTTAAATGTGGGCAGAAGTAATACCCTAGATTTGCCGGTCGATACACAGCGAAGAATAAATGCAGATCAACATTTACTATCGGGTAATACATAATGTCATTGTAGATCTGAAACACCGATTTGTAAATCTACCGTTAGCTCATGCGGCTGATGCATTTTTTAAATTGAATATGAAGAACGGAGAGGGCTTGATCAATAATTATAAGAAAATCTTAATAATTGATACGTCAGCATTGGAAGCTGAAGCGATGGTCATGAAAAGTATACTTACATTTAAAAATGATGGAATAAATGCTGGAAATTGAAGAGAGCACATTGAAAAGGAGTACTGCCCTGACTTGTATAAACTGTTCCAAGCAGCAATGGTACTCCCAGAGAGCTCCACCGGCTGTGAGAGGAGTTTTTCTGCCATGAGGCGGATAAAAACGTAGCTCAGAAGAACAATGCTTCAGAAACTATTCTCTCATATGCCACTGCTGAACAAGGAGAATGACAATGGTGAAAAAAAATTCCGACTAAAAAAGTGTTGAGCCTATTTGCTAAAAGAACTAGAAAGCTAAGACTCATTGAATTGGGTACTCACTGAAAGTAAAGTTTAAGGGGTGAGATGCAGTCTGAATTTTCAAAAAATCGATTTTTTTATATTACATTTTCTTGAAGTATGATGTTTCGAAAATATTCCCAGAAAATTTCAAGTCAATCCGATGAATAGTTTCCGGGATATTCCACAATTAGTAAAGGGGCGTCGGGTCCCCATGGCAGGTAGTGGCTGACAAACGCGCAAACAATAATACCCGGGAAGGTAGAATGCTTCGAAGACAACAACAAATTGATATTTTGGAAGCTTCCACATCGGTAGAAGCCCTATTGTATGGGCCAGGAATTGGTGATTCGATGTAAGTAATTTTTTAATTAGTATTTCTATACATAAATCAAGTGTAAAATTAGAAAACACTTTCAGAAATTTTCAAAAATGTATTACTCAAAAACTACGAACTTTAGCCAAATTTTATAAAGAGTACTTTCGTTTTGAAATGGCCCAAAATGTTTTTAAAAAATAATTCATCCCGAAAAACATGAATTTTTTGAATAATTGTTTTAACAATCGGCTATAAACAATTGAATGCTCGACTTTTCGGCAAAAAAATGTGATTTTCGGATTCAGCGGATCAAAATACATAAAAAAAAAGTTTAGCCTCATCCATCGAGCCCAAAATTTTACGAACATATAATACCGTATCCACATCGAAAAACTTTAACCGGGTTTTTCTCGAAACTATGTTTTTCAAGTCGGTGACCACTATAATTCAAAAACCACTCGATGGATTTGATGAAATTTGGTGTGCTTATTGATAGCATTAAAAACTAGCCCTTAATCGAAGGATTTTCATTTTTGTTGAAAATTTCTATTTTTTAAAACAATAAACAGGCGATTTTTTGGTCGAAGGTTGAAAGTTATCTGTCGGAAGCCGCCATTTTGTTAATTAAAAAAAAAGCTTCGATTAAGAACTAGATTTATTATTAAACTAATGATTTTTTTTGGTTTTTCATTTTAGATGATCCAGTAAAATTTTATGATGGTCACCGCAAAGCACTACATGCCGAAGTGGGTCCGACAAAAATGGCGATATTGTTATAAATAATCAATATGTTTCTTTGAAAATTTGTAACTCAAGTTGAAATATAACATAAAAAGTCTGTGTAACCACTTTTGTAAAACAAACTTAATTACTATTAAAAAAAAAAGAAAATGCTCGTTTTTTCGGAGAGTTAGCCACATTCCAAGATTGAAATATATATATGAGGTTTTAAAAAACAAAATAACGTGACTTTTTATTTTTCTCGAAAAATATTTATTTATTCATCAATATCTGTTTTGTGCCCTGCAAAGTAATCCCCCTCTGATATAATACACTTGTGCCAGCGCTTTTTCCAATCCTCGAAGCACTTCTGATGTGGGCTTTTTGGTATGGCCTTGAGGTCTCCCAGCGATGCGGTCTTTATCTCCTCAATTGTGGTAAATCTCCGTCATTTCATGGGTCTTTTCACTTTTGGGAACAGAAAAAAGACGCAGAGTGCCAAGTCACGTGAATACGGTGGCTGAGGCATGATTACGGTGTTGTTATTGGCCAAAAAATCACGAACAAGCAACAATGTGTGAGCAGGTGCATTATCGTGATGTAAAAGTTATGAATTGTTTTGCCACAAATCGATAGCAAAATATTGCCAAGCACACCAAAACACGTCTAACCTTTATATCCGTCAAAAAAAACTAAAAATGCAAATGGCTGATAATGTCAACATATGTTGGGGACATGTATACCGACATAACAAAAAAAACGGAAATCGAATGTACGTAGCCCGCGAAATTGGAAAGGTCACCCCATTTTTTGAACAATCCTCGTATATACGGTCTTTACGAATCTTTGGAATTTTTCACCACAAAACACCAGCGATGAAAAATACTTTAATGTAATTTTACGTGCAGTTAGATGGGCAATACATTGACGCTACGGGTGATGTAATTTTTTTTGGCTAATTAGCACCAAGATAAACAATTTTTAACAACGCATTACCGCAAAGCCAAGCTTTGTAAACATTTAGAAAAAAAATCCACCTTGCTCATTGTAAATCATATACAGGGTGTTGGGAAGATGGAGTCCAAGCCTTGAGGGGGTGATAGGTCAGCTCGTTTGGAACATATCTAACCTAGTCCAAAGTCTAGGGATTTCGAGTTATCATGGTAAGAACGATTTTTGGAAAATTTCCCAAAATTAGGTGCCAGCTCGTTCACCTCTTATATTAATGCTATTTTAGCAAAAAAAAGTAGCATTAAGGGGAGGTACCTGAGTAAACGGCGAGAAAAACAGGTAAACTTCGGGAATTTTTATCTCAAAAACTAATGTTTCGATGGGATCCGGGTTTTTTTTGTCGGAAAATATGTACATTGAGGTATGTTTAGGAATTTTTTGAAATAAATTCGTTGACTGGAAGCGATTCAAACGCGATTATCTCGAAACAGAGTTTTCAAAGTCGGTGCCAGATGTATCTCGAAAACGGCTTGTCCGATTTTGTCCAAATTTTGATACAATATTCTTCGATAGTTTTTCTCGTTTGCCACGTAGGATTTTTTTTAATTCTTCATTTTTGACGGAATTGCGACCTTTTTAATTAAACATTCGTTTTTTCGTTCGTAATTTCCGACGATTTTGGATTGTATACACATTGCATAAAAAAGCAATGGTTCAATCAAATGAAAAACCCCTACGTGGCGAACGAGAAAAACTATCGAAGAATATTGTATCCAAATTTGGACAAAATCGGACACGCCGTTTTCGAGATACATCTGGCACCGACTTTGAAAACTATGTTTCGAGATAATCGCGTTTGAATCGCTTCCAGTCGACGAATTCATTTTAAAAAATTCCTAAACATACCTCCATGTACATATTTTCCAATAAAAAAAACCCGGATCCCATCGAAACATTAGTTTTTGAGATAAAAATTTTTCTCGCCGTTAACTCAGGTACCTCCCCTTAATGTAAATAGCATTAAACAATATTAATGTTATTTTTGTAAAAAAGCAAATAAAAAATAGCATTACAAATATTAATGTTATTTTTGTGAAAAACAGCATTAATATAGGAGGTATTTTTATTTTTTGACAAGTTTTTCATTATTCAACACGTCCCATTTAGTTAGTTGTGTGGATACAGATGATTGTATTGGTGTTTGTCGATTGAATGCACATTAAGCTAAGACGCAAATAAGTTTTTGGTTACCAATTATTGTCTGTTTGAACATTATGAACGAGTTAGTATCTAATTTTGAGAAATTTTCCAAAAATCACACTTACCATGATAACTCAAAATCCTTAGACTTTGGACCAAGGTAACCTAGGTTAGATGTGGTCCTAACGAGGTGACCTATCACTCCCTCAAGGCTTTGCATCGACCTTCCCAACACCCTGTATATTCAATATTGAACCATCAAGGTTTGATGAAAGATCACGAATCTTCGCTGGCGAATGACGAGCATTGCTGCCAACCTCAATATCCGCGAAGTTGCCGCATTTCGATAATACTTAATATTCATTGATGGTAATAATAAATTATCTCGTGACATGAATAGAAATAGGCATAATTATAAATTATTCCAAATTTCATTCTGAGTTGTATAAAACATTCGCTGACGCAGTTTTATCATAATTATCATCGATAATGTTGTACTCCTTCAAGTTGATAGTAACATAAAAGTTTTTCTTATTAATCGTTATAACAATACAAAAATGCATATTTTCGCCCTTCAATTATTTCTCTAGGAAAACTTAGCATGTGCAGAATGAATCTATACCTCGTATGCGTTTTTTTTAAGTTCATTGAAAAAAAAATGCATAAACCGTCATTGAACTCAACTGGACCGCTCCAACCTCCTTATGGGGGGTACCTGAGTAAACGGCAAGCCAAACAGGTAAACGTCGGAAATTTTTCATCTCAAAAACTAATGTTTCGATTGGATCCGGGTTTTTTTTATTGGAAAATATGGACATGGAGGTATGTTTAGGAATTTTTAAAAATAAATTCGTTGACTGGAAGCGATTCAAACGCGATTATCTCGAAACATAGTTTTCAAAGTCGGTGCCAGATGTATCTCGAAAACGGCTTGTCCGATTTTGTCCAAATTTGGATACAATATTCTTCGATAGTTTTTCTCGTTCGCCACGTAGGGGTTTTTCATTCGATTGAACCATTGCTTTTTTATGCAATGTGTTTGCAATCCAAAATCGTCGGAAATTGCGAACGAAAAACGAATGTTAAATTAAAACGATCGCAATTCCGTAAACAAGAAAATTTCACAAAAATCCTACATGGCGAACGAGAAAAACTATCGAAGAATATTGTATCCAAATTTGGACAAAATCGGACAAGCCGTTTTCGAGATACATCGGGCACCGACTTTGAAAACTATATTTCGAGATAATCGCGTTTGAATCGCTTCCAGTCAACGAATTTATTTTTAAAAATTCCTAAACATACCTCAATGTACATATTTTCCAATTTAAAAAACCCGTTTTTTGTTTTTTACCGTTTTTGGCAAAAAAATGAGTAAATATCAAAATTTGAAAAAATCCTTGATATGCGCTATAGCTATAGTTGTAAGGAATATGTGGTTAAAATTTCATAAGGATCGGTTCAGTAGTTTCGAAGATTTTATCAACAAGCCGTCGAAAAACGTTTTTTTTCTCGAGAAATCGGCGTTTAAAGTTTGTTTGGGTTACATAAATACACATTTTTTAAAATGTATTTCAACTGGTGCGATGGTCTAGTGGTTAGCGTGCTCGCCACTAAACCAGCGGACCGGGAGGTCCCGGGTTCGAATCCCAGTCGCGTACATTTCGTCGTGAAATGTTTTTCTTCGGCATTTCGCGGCGAAATAAGACTAGTTCCACGACTGGGGGGCGAACTCGATGACCGGCTGTATTGGTATAGGTTTTCCGCAGTTTCCCTATACCCATGACAGAAATGTTATGATGAATATAATACAGAGGGGGAAGTCGGCGGCGGCCGCAACAGGGGAACAGGGAGAAAGATGGAGACAAAAAGGAGTTAAACTGTAGAGGAAAGAACGGTCATAATGATGGGAAAGAATAGGTAACAAACGCGAAAGCGTGTACCTAAGGAAAAATACCAATAAAAAAAAATGTATTTCGAAAGTGTATTTATTAAGTGTAACAACTTATATATCCATGTCTATAATATAACCCTATCAAAGAGATGCATGAAAATAGCCTTTTTCAGCATCTAAAGTGAGAAGACCCCTTAAGGTACAGTGTCCATCGCCAAACGTCGAGAAAAAGATTTCATCACCGGCCGGCGGCCATGTTTTTGTTGATTTTCTGTATTTTTTGGTGATTTTTTTAAGTCTCTCAATATACTTTCTGTAAAAAAAATGCGTTCCTTTAGCACCAACAGTTTCCCAGAAAAAAAAAACGGAATTTGGCCTTTTTTTCGGGCCTCTAGGTAGTCGTAGTCCCTTAAGATGTAAAGTGTCCTTTTTTTCTCGCGTATATTCCTCCTTCGAGACTCACAGGCGCCTCGAGTATCTGCAAGATAAATTAACTATGATTGCGAAATACTTCATCTCCGAACCCAAACAAATCCAAACGGGAGGCCATCTCCGATACCCTCGTTGGTGTATACACCGGAGCGATTGCCGAGTTAGTGATAACGTGAAATTTCGACTGTTCACCGATAAGTACCGGAAGCCTTCGGTGATCGCTGTATAGGTTAAAAAAAATAAGCGAATACACGAGTACACACATGTACATCCGCAAGTACGTCGAAAATGGCACTGATAATAACGCAAATCTCGTAAACGCGATAATGTAAAAGACACCAAGGTAGTGCATCTAGAGGTCTAGACCGACAGACGCATGTTCACCAAATGAATTATTCCGCATGTCTGTCTGCCGCGTGAGTTACGCTACAGCAATGTCCTCGCACACAGACACCTACACAGACAGAATCACACACACGCACACACATATGCAAGCATTACAGGTACATCATCAACCAAAATGGCCACTTTTCTACACCTCCGATCGATTGTTGTTGTAACATGCGTGAGCCAACGGAAATGACTACAATGATGGTAACGTTCCACCAGCTAGTCCATCAAAACTTCCCGATACGAAAATCAGCGAAGAAACGGCTCAAAAGCGTTTCCGTCGCTTCGTATTACGGACTACAGCGAGCGAGCGCGAGAAGAAAGCGTATTTTCCAGCACGTTCGTTGTGTATTTTTTCTTTATCGACTCGCGTAGAGCGATCTATTTTACCTTATCGTGCAGTAGTTCTCGATGCGAAAACACGCGCGTGTTCCTCCAGCCGCGACGCGTCCTCTCGTCCCCGGCATAGCCCGCTTTACGTATAACTCATATTTACATATTCCATAAAATCGTAAGTAAAGCGGAGCTCAAACGTCCGTCGTGCACGCCGCTCGAATGCGCCACGCGTTATTCAGCATATCGTGAAGGGGAAAGAAAAGAAAAGAAAAAACGTCATTTGCGATTCGAGTTCGTTCGAGGCTCGCGCGCCCCGCGAATATTCACGACTCGACGATCATGATAACAGCGCCGCGCAGCGGCGAATCGGGCGATTCTCGCGTCCCGAGACAACTGTACGGATAATAAGGAAACAAAAGGAAGAGCCAATTTTCGGCGAGCGCAACGATAATCACGAACGAATACGCGATGTTTTCGGCCAGTCTGCAGCTTTTCCTCGGTCGAGGATTCGTACGAGGGCACACATTCGCGGAGAGTAACGCTCGGAGACTGAAACGTCGCTCCGGCGAGAGCGTCGTAGACACCACACGCGACAAAAAAGAACGTCTGTGTCGACGTA
>OY723393.1:17113300-17171179 GCA_963210295.1 Ophion ellenae | reverse complement strand
AAATGAAAAAATAGAGAAGGATTTTCGTTGCGTTCCAACGATGCAACCTTCAGCACCATCATTCCTTGTTCTTCTCCTCATCTGATTGAGATGTTATATATAGAACGAAGTGGGGGGGGGGGGGGGAGGGGGGAGGTATCTTTAGGCAAGGGAAGAAGAGCGGATTTTCAAGATTTTTTTTTAGAAGGAAAGATTTCTTCACCATTTTTGAGACTTATGGTATGTTTTATTTCTACTTTTGGCTGCTACATGGAATTTTATTTTTAATTATTGGAATGTGAATAAGTTCTCGCTATTTTTTCGAAAAAATTAATGCTTAAAAAAAATCATTACTAATGCTTTCAAACGTTTCGAAACTGTTGTGTGATCGACTCTTAATGATTCTGCAAGCTCAGCTTGTGTCTTACATGAGTCTTCATGAAGTAATGCCTCCAATTCAATACATCAAAATTATTATTTTTGAAGCGACTGAACCATCGCTCCATCTTGTTTTCGACAGAGCACGGTCGCTCTAAGTCTCAAAAAGAATTCTGTGTATTTCCGGTGCAGATTTTTTTCGGAACAAGTAGTGCAGTAAAAATCCCCGCAAATACTCTTTTTTGGCACGAAATTTGACATGTTTAACACTATGAAATAATTAAGTTGTTCAAACTTCGGCGAAATGACATACACGGAATTTCAAGCTTGCTTAAGGAATCTTCAGTGTAAAATTTTAAAAAGTCGATTTTTTTGCATTATCCGATAGTATACACGGTTACAAACGCTGTGTCCAATTTTTACATCGAAATTCGAATTATTTCGGTCGCTACAGCATTTCTTAGAAAAAGTTAAGCGTTTCTTAGAACTTCAAACGCGTTTTTCTCGGAATGGTTTTTTTTCCAAAACGGTAGCCACTCTCAGAGGGAGAGTTTTCAAGCTATCCGTTTGTAATTTCAACAGAACATTCTTCACGTCATTCCTTATGTTGCTATGGAAGCTTTTTTTTAAATCTCTCTATTTTTTTTACGAAAAACTGTCGAAAAAAATGCTAAATTTGAAACTTCAGGGTCGAACTGCCGCCATTTTTTTAAATTTCACTTTTAAAAAACCTCCATAGGAACATAGCGGCTTTTCTACAGATTAATAATCATTTCGAAATTTTGGCTTGAGATAAAATTTGCGGCCGCAATCCTGGTCACCATCGGACACCATTTTTTTCCACGCAATTTTTCGCAAATAATAACAATGTTAAACAATAAATAAAGATTAAAAAAATATATTTTGTATTCTTTACGGTCGCTTCAATTTATTTTAAAAAAATAGACCGATTAGCTTATCCTATCCACCTAAAAAAAATCGCGAAAATAGTCTATTTTTCGGGCGGTCACATTGTGATAATTCCTCAAAGTACTTCTTTATAGATGCGTTAACATCTTTAACCGCACGCACGCAGTTCTGGTAACGCCATTCGTTGGAAAACAGCGAGAACTTATTCAACGTCCTAATAATCTTTAAAAATGGCGGAGGTATGGCCCGGTCTTCTAAACTGCAATTTCATAACTGGCGTGACGTATAGCTAAAAAACTAATCGACCGATTCTGATGAAATTTGGTATAAATCTTTCCAATCTTATTGTCTAAAAACTGACCCTAAATGTTTTTGAAAATTGAAAGAAAAAAAAATGTATTTTTGATTGCAATATGTAGCTGTTTTTTTTTTGTAAAATTCAATCTTTTGGTTTCAAAGGGTGCCATTTGATCGATTTTCAAAATTTCTCACTTTTTCTTCGTTCATATTCTGCGTATGAATGTTAATGAAAGAAAAATCTTCAGCGGTTTTGTTTGTCAGATTAATCCCGCCCACGCTACGTGTCACGCCATCTGCCGCAACCAGTTTGGAAGACCGTGTCATACCTCCACCATTTTCAAAGATTAAAAAAAATACCATGTAACAGCCAAAAGTGGTAATAAAACGCACCCTGAGTCTCAAAAGTGGTGAGGAAATCGTTTCTTTTAAATGAAAATCAGCCATTTTTTCCTCGCTCAGAGGTATCTCTCCCCTTAAGGCCTTATATACGCGAAAAATTACAAAAAATTTCTTTTTTTATATTTTTGATTCCATTAGCCTGAACGGTTAGTAATATTTTAAGCTTTACAGAATTGAAAAATTCTAAAAAAAATGTTAAAGTTACAGCATTTAGAGCGTATTACACATAACGCGCGGCGCGACCGTCCGCCAACTTCAGAGCCGTTTTTCCACGATTCACTTTTTTGAACCTTGTGAAAGTTCTAACTCTTGAACGAAGGTTCAGATCGCTTTGATTTTTTTACAACATATTCTTAATATCATCACCTATCGTGTGAACCACAGAAACAAACATTTCAATGACACAAAAAGATATAAAAAATTAAATACCGACAGAAAATTGAGTAAACAAATTTTGAGTTTCGAATTTTCATTATAATAATTTTTTTTATAATATTGTTGGTTCATACTGAAGATACATTCATTATGCAATTATACATATGTTAATTTTTTTATTCAGAAACCCACATCGATGCCGAGAACTTTCACAATCAACGCGCGCGCAAAAAAATACATTGCTTTATTATGTTATATCTCCACCATTTGTTAATATTTCTGATTTTTTTACATATACTTAACCATTTGCATAAATGATCTGTAAAAAAAAAGTCAATATATGCGTAAGTTTTTTTTTCAACCGCGTCTAGAAAAGTGCCTTCGAAAATCGGCGAAATCGCGTATATAAGGCCTCAAGAAGATGTGAATAAAAAATATTTTCTCCTTTTTTTCTGTCGTGAAAGCAACACTCTCGGAGTTTTGGTATTCTGATTTTTGCGCGGCCCAACCTGCTGGCATTTTATCTCTCTAACGCAACGGAAATACGATAAAATCGTTGGTTAGCTGCAATTTCCCGATACGGATAACTCCACCACACCGATGGTGAATTTCCATCTCGACCTGACATCGGCCCCATTTTTTTCCCTCGCCTACAACGGAAATTGCGTGAAATATTTCTGGTATGCCAAGTCGATATCGGTCGTATCGGTTCCTGTTAAAACTACCTCGTGTTACAGTCTCCTATCTACATATATATGTATATATCATTGAGACCGGACGAGTGTTTGGTCGGGAGAGAAAATCGAGCCGGTGCGACCAAGTGAGCCTCGTGAATAATCGATCGTGCCTGCATAGTTACGATCCCCTTCGGTATCGTGCCTGTATAACTTATTTGGGAGACGTAATGCGCGCGAAATCGTATGACGTACACGGGACGATTATACATTGAGTATCGACAGGTACGAATGAGCTTTCTGAATAGTAAACCCTCACGCGGCGAGCCGCAATAAAATGATGAACTTCATGACGCTGCAGAGTCTTGAATGACAGTCCGTCCATATCGGTCAGAAAAAAAAAATAAAACAAAGTTAAATATCCCACAAACATTTTTGAAAAAAAAGGGTTGACGAGTTTCAAAAAAACATCAACGTTTGCCGGAGTCGCGAAATTGTTACTCCACCGTTTAACGTACTATTATTATTGTTATTATTATTACCATTGCCATGACGTGCAAAACACTTTAGGCGCTGTCAAAAAGCTCTGAAGGCAATCTCTTACCAATGACACTATCCCATTTATACATCCACATATATAATACGTATCTTACGTAATATGCTACACCGAATGTACAAATGAATCGTGTGCGATGCTGGGTGATTTTAAAACTTCAGGGATTACATGATACTGCCAGCTACGCGTGATATTTATGTTTATGTACACCTACAGGATTATATATTCTATATATTCTACATGTATACAGAATAAAGGTGTACTATTGTTTGTATTGACGTGTGTGGGTGTGTGTTGTCTTTGTGTGTTTGTATGAAATGTAGGTCTATGCAAACGATTATAAGTTATGGCAAAGCAGGCTCAACGTAAATTGTCGTGTAATGCGTTCAGAGATTTATCATTTCGTTATATATATATATATATATATATATATATATATACTTGTGAGTGTGAGTATGTCACAAAAATGTATATTGTTGAAAAAGAAAAGCTGCTGCGTAACGGTAGCCTTCGAAACAGCATTATGATAAATCGATATACAGGAATACATGTAAAAATGAATGAAAAAATACAGTTTTGAAATACAATATATATATATATATATATATATATATATATATATATATATATATATATATATATATATATATATATATATATATATATATATATAGGTTAGGACGGTCGATGCAAAGCCTTAAGGGGGTGACAGGTCACCTCGTTAGGAACATATCTAACCTAGGTTATCTTACAAGGAACATCCCTCAGGTGACACCCTTCGATTTCGTTGAAATTTGGATACGTTATAAAGCACCAAAAAGTAAGCGATACGTATTTTTTTTTATCGGCAGAAAAATGGTTTTAAGGGCTGCAACGCACCCCAAAAAATGTTTTTGGGGATGTTTTTCGTTTTTCGTCGATAACGTTTTAACGGTACGAGATATGAAAAAATTTCAAATTGCAACAATGTTTAGTTTTTGGTGCACTATACATTGGAGATGAGAACGATAACGTTATCGACCAAAAACGAAAAACACCCCTATTTTCGAGGGCTCGTTTCACCCCTTAAAACCGTTTTTCCGCCGATCAAAAAAATGCGTATCGCTTACTTTTCGGTGCTTTACAACATATCCAAATTTCAACAAAATCGAAGGGTGTCACCTGAGGGATGTTCCTTGTTAGTCCAAAGTCTAAGGATTTCGTGTTATCATGGTAAGTGTGATTTACGGAAAATTTCCCAAAATTAGGTACTGACTCGTTCATAATGTTCAAACGGACAATAATTGGTAGCTAAAAACTTATTTGCGTCTTGGCTTAATGTGGATTCAATCGACAAATACCAATACAATCTTGTGTATTCGAGGAACTAAATGGGACGGGTTGAATAATTGAAGTCTTGTCAAGAAATCCTAATACCTCTTATGTTAATGCTATTAAAGAAAATAGCATTAACATAAGAGGTAAACGAGTTAGTACCTAATTTTGGGAAATTTTCGAAAAATCATACTTACCATGATAACTCGAAATCCTTAGACTTTGGACTGAGGTCACCTAGGTTAGATATGTTCCTAACGAGGTGACCTATCACCTCCTTAAGGCTTTGCATCGACCTTCCTAAGACCCTGTATATATATGGGGTTCCTGTTGTGAATGGATAATCCTGCAACTGTCGATAGGCCAGACCGTGTCGTACTGTATGCTGGAATTTCAGTTAGTAAAAGTCCCACGGTTTTCGAGATAAATATCATCTGCTTTTGGTTTTTCACGTGCAATTTCTACAAATGAGCCCGATAAAAAAAAATACTCTTGGTTATTTGTTTTATTTAGAAAAGTCTTCTTTTAACCTTAAATGTTAAGGGGCTATACCAGTGTGAGACTAAAAAAAAAACGATTTTTTTTGCCTTTTCGACGGTTTATACTTTCGAGAATATGAGATGAGATTTTTATACTATCAAGATTTTTATACTTTTAAGAATATGAAATGAGATATTTCAAATTCGCTGACATTGTAACTCAAAGAGCAATTATCCGATTGACTTGAAATTTGAACTGAGTACTCTTGAATATATTTACTCTACAATGACGTAGGATATTTTTGATTGGATGAAAATTGACGATTTGGCATAGAAAAAAACGACTATTTTATAGGCAAGAAAACAGACGTTTTTTTCATAACTATGCCATTTTGTTAGATTTTGATATTTTTCGAAAATCCTACGTCATTCTACAGGAAATACGGGAGGTATTTCCATTTAAGTTTAACATTTTTTTCCTTTTTTGGTTTCAGCCACTCGATCGGCCGGAACCATGTCAGCAGTGGAGGAACTTTTTTTTTGGCGCCTCCGAAGGCAGCGCGTAAGTCGCTTGGATCTCAATATTTTTCTATGAAAAAATTATGTAATATACGTCAAATATAGCCAAATATATTCTCAATTTTTCGAAACATTTAATTGAGTACTTTTATTCCAAAAAAAGTCTCGAAAATTATCCAAATTTTCAGCGTTCATACTGGTATAGCCCCTTAAGAGGGAATGACACCTCATCGCAGTCGGTATGGTAGAACAATTATAGATTCCCCAAAATCTCTGAAATGGCTCTTCAGATCCCGTCGAAACTTTGCCAAACGACGTCAAATAGATAGACAAACAGCTGTCTTCCCCTCAAATTTTCTGAATTTGAGGGGAAGACAGCTGTTTGTCTATCTATTTGACGTCGTTTGGCAAAGTTTCGACGGGATCTGAAGAGCCATTTCAGAGATTTTTGGGAATCTATAATTGTTCTACCATACCGACCGCGATGAGGTGTCATTCCCTCTTAAGGAAACTTTATGAAAGTAGATGGCTTTCATAGCCTGCGGTATAAAAAAATATATTACGCATATCGTGCCAATTACTTTAGAAAGTTGCTTAGTTATTGTCGATTCATATCATTTGTGGAAATGGCATGCGAAAATCCAAAAGCAGATGATTTTCTTAAAAAAAAGAACATGTAGCCCAAAATCTCGCAACCGTGGGACTTTTACTAAACCGCAATTCCAACATATAGTAGGACATGATCGGACCTGTTGACAGTTGCAGGATTATCCATTCGTAACAGGACACCCTATATGTGTATATATATATATATATATATATATATATATATATATATATATATATATATATATATATATATGTATGTATGTATGTATGTATGTATATGTATATAAATTGTGGGGCATTTAAAGTGTTCCAAAGCAATACCACCTCAACCATTGGTGACATGTAAAAAAGTATTAAATTAAAGTTATATTGTTCCAGAAGAACGTCATGCTAAACCGCTGTAATTTTCTTTCGATTAAGGTCTTAGGCCATAGTAACGGGTATAAAATCATGTGCGAACTTAACAATTTTTTTTCCTATGAAAAAGTGATTCACTCATAAAATTGATTACACATCTATTTGGTATGAATATCAAGCTGTTAGAAAAAATATATATATATATTTTTGTCGATGTAGAAAATGACCGTCTACTCGAATCTTCTCGAAACAGCTTTTTTCCAATTGGCGTGACAAATAACATCAACAATTTTCACTCGATTTACTTCAAATTTAAAAGTTATGTTCCTAATTGCATTTCGCAGAGAAGTACGTACGGAATTTCTGATTAATGGAAAAATTTTCATTTTATGAGCAGTTTATGAGAAGTTATAACGAAATTTTTCACTGAAAATTCATTTCCTAAGTTCAAATACCTACAACGTTTGAATAAAACAATATTTTTTAAATTCCGTACGTACATCTCTAGGTATTCTAATGTAGATTGACGAGAATTTTTGTTTTTCGTTCTAGCTAAAAAATTGTGGATGGTAAATGTCACGCCGCGGAGCGCCTAAAAAAAGATAACAAAAGAAAATATTAGTAGTCGGCCATTTTGTACATCAAAAAAAATATATTTTTTCTAACAGCTTGATATTCATACGAAAAAAATGTGCGAACAGCTTGATATTCATACAAAATAGATGAGTAATTAATTTTATGAGTGAATCACTCTTTCATACGAAAAAAAAATGTTAAATTCGCACATGATTTTATACCCGTTACTGTGGCCCAAGGCGCCAAAGCTACGTCCAGTCAACTCCACTTTTTTCAATCGAACCATGAATTTTTTTTCACGACATTATTACTGACGTTGAGACGAGTTCAGTGGCCTACAATGCAAGTTCATTCTAGTCCCCCAAAGTATGAAAATAGTCGAAAAATCGAATCAAATCGGAATAATCACTGTCAAACGATTTACAAACCTCGGTTTGGGTCAACCTACGGAAGATACTCGAAATGACCCTCGAATTGTGAGCACTTGTTTATTCTTTGTTAAAAAGGTCGACCAACTTCAGCCAACATTTGTGGTGTAATTTGAGCACATGCTCGACGTATGCTTTCTTCCATATCGTCAGACGTTGTAGGTGCTATCGCCATTACGCGTTGTGGCACAAAACTCCATAAGAAAAAATCTAGTATCGTTAGATCTGGCGAACGAGGTGGCCAAGATTCGTCAATCGTTTGGAGAATAAACAAGTGCTCACAAGCCGAGGGCTATCGTATCGAGTTCCTTCAGTAGGTTGACCCAAACCATGCTTGCTAAATCGTTTGAAAGTGATCATACTGATTTTATTAGATTTGTCGACTGTGTTCATACTTTGTATTCGTATGTTTCGTGCTTGTATTGTAGGTTACTGAACTCGTCTCAACGTCAGTAATGATATCATGAAAAAAATACATCGTTTGATTCTAAAAACTTGAGTTGACCTTGATTTACCCGGATTTACCTTTGGCGGCGCCACGAAAAAATAGTTTCGATGGTCGCGTACGAAGCCTTCTCGAACAATACAACTTCCATTTGAAGCTTTTTTTTTAGATATTACCAATAGTTTGAGTGGTATTGCTCTATAACACTTTAAATGCCCCACCCTTTATATATATATATATATATATATGAGGTATTCCACGTGAATCCGGTGGACTTTTTCCCTGACCCCCCGCCAATTCGATTTTTTTTTATCTGGTTCCATTGACTCTAAAAGACACCCTGAATTGTTTTTACATTTTTCGAAACAACCCTTGTAAAAAAAAAATTCTCCGAAAAAAACGCCCCGGTTCAAAAATCTGAAAAAATTCCCAAAAATGCGTGAATATATGTAAAAATTTTAGAGCTATCACCCGCAATGGAAGTATGATTTTTTCTGTGCTTTCTGAGCGATTAACGTAAAAAAAAAATCCAAAAAATTCAAGAACCGCTTACTTCGGGAGGATACTTAAATATTTTCATGCCCACAATGAATTTTTTGGACTATTTTTGAATAACCATTTGATTATTAAAAAATGGTCATAAAAATCATGAATTTTTCGGTTTTTTTTTAACGTCAATCGCTCAGAAAGCACAGAAAAAATCATACTTCTATTGCGGGTAATAGCTTGAAAATTTTTACATATAATCACGCATTTTTGGGAATTTTTGCAGATTGCTAAATCGGGGCGTTTTTTTCGGAGAAAATTTGTTTTCTTTTTACTAAGGGTTGTTTCGAAAAATGTTAAAAAATTCAGGGTGTCTTTTAGAGTCAATGGAATCAGATAAAAAAAAATTAATCGTATTGGCGGGGGTCAGGCAAAAAGTCCGCCGGATTCACGTGGAATACCTCACATAGATATATATTTATATGAAATTGATCGAGTATAAATTGAGTACGTTAATGTTCTATACGAAAATAATGAATTATCCTACAAGCAACGTGGAATTACGCGTTGCAACTTTATTAATTTGAAATATGCAAAGAAGAAAAAATAATTACAGTGACGATGTGAAATATTCGCAAATTCGAGGGATACAAAAAAAACAAAAGAAACTCTGCTTCGATTATTTCGGATCGTCACTTTTTTTCGGATTCGTTTGAGTTTGCTTGGGCCTACTAAATACTAAATAATGATAATAATAAGAAGAAAAATATGTAAAAAATTAAGTGCTCATTGCCACGTATTGTTCATCATTCAACGCTTTTCTCTCCCTCTTTCTCTCTTTCCTCTCTCACACGCTCTCATTTTCTCGCTCGTTCTTTCTCTCTCTTTCTTTCGGCGATGAACCAAAAATTCGTGAAACCTCAATTTTACCTGAATCAAACTTGCTGTCAGGGAAGACCGCGAAATTGATTTGAACCTGAAAAAGTGTTCAATGTACAATATTCCCACGCACTGGTATCTCGTGGGTAGAGAAAAAAAAAAAGTTGGCAAAAAAAAAGAATATCTTCGTTGAGAGTCACAGTCCGTCGTAAAATTATGCGTAATTTTATATTGTTGTCGCGCAATTTTGTATTATTGTCATAGCATATTGTCAATATACGCAGTGGACATTTCAACAATCTTCAATGGAACAAGAAGAAGAAGAAGAAGAAGAAGAAGACAAAATCGAAATTACGTTGTACACGAATGTAATATGAGACTGCAAGAAGCAAGAGGGTTATAGTGAGAAAAAAAAACAAATCCAAGTGTTATTGATAAACGTTATTATGAGGGTGGAGAAACTTTTACAATTGGAAACGAAATCCTCCGAAAATTAATCAACTATCTCTACGCATTCTGCAACTACATGCAAAATACTCATTTGATATATTATGAAGAAAAAAATGATGAGTTGGCGTTTTTTTTTTTAGATCTCCGCATATATCATTTCTTTTTGTCGCGATTTTTCATTATTAATTTCGTTACTTTGTTTTTTTTTTTAATTTCTTTGGTAAAAGCGTTATGTGAGAATAGTGTATATGTATTGGTATGTAAAAACTACGTACGCTGCATACCAGGATTCTACATATCTACGTTAGTAGGCACCCTCTACACATTTATCAGCATCATCGCCTATCCACTACTCTTGCCTGCATTTCCGCCGTGATCTAATTTATTATAAAAAAAAAATTCATACATATACCCATACAAATATATTTACATAAAAACGAACAACATTTGTGAAAGTACGTTACGTATTTTACATTTTATATTTTTATATTTATATATTTGTATGTTCATATATGCGTATATATATATATATATATATATATATATATATATATATATGTAAATACGTAAGATTGCATAATCAACATGTGTCTGCACTCTTCTATAATTGACCACTTGGTACATTCAATTGGATGAACGATCGTGTGTGGTACTCCTAAAACATCATCAAACCTGGCAAAAACACACAGGAGGTCTGCGGGCTTGGGTTTCGTGTGTGTCAAGGGCTATACGGGGGCAGACAAGGTTCTCTAGACAAACTAAACAGACTTTAAGAAGCTCCTAGCTTATTCATTATTGTCTTTTCAATATCTTCATCCGATGCATTATAAATTTGCAACGAACTTAAAAACGTTCATTTGCGTGTTTTTTTTTCTCTGTTTCTCTTTAATCAATTTTTCTTGACAAATTTACCTTAATAATCGTGTACCAGTTTTGCAAACATAACGTGATTCTTCTAGACAATCGGACCATTTTTTGATACATCTGGAAAAAAAACAGTTGTAGGATCACGTTTTTCCTCTTGATTTATTTCTTTCTCGCTCTCTCGTGTTTTTCTCTCAATCTTTCTTTCTCTCTATCTCCTCTCTTACTACGTTTCGTGTATTTTCGTCTTTACCCTCAGGTAATCATCGTACGAGCTACCCCTCCGCCAATTTTTCCAGGCGAACAGTCATCACGGATCTGTCGCGCATTTTGTTGCTCGTCGGCAAGCTCCGTTTTCTTCGTCGCACGACGAAGCGTTCGCGTTACCTCGAAGGCTCAGGCAATCACGGTTTTTTTTTTCTTCACGGAGTGTTAGATACAAAAAGGGAGAAAAAAAAGTTGCTCTGGCTCGCCCCCAAGTGTGTGTTCTCGTTGTTTCAGGCTGTGGCATTCTTATTCTTGGTCCCAAAGCGAACTGATTGACTGACTATTCATCGAGGACTCTAACATTCGTCACGGAACAATAACTGCACTCGTTACTGCAGTCGATTACTGCACTTTTCACATCGACACGACGAAAAGCTCTTCCGGCTAGAGCCTCGACGTTATTTTTCTTTTCTTTTTCTCCGCTCAGTGGTTTTTGTTTTGTTTTGTTTTGTGTATAGTGAAAATGATCTACGAACGTCCTAGGCCTTTCCTCTGTGGGAGGAAGGGTTCCTTTGGACGTGTAGAAGTAACGTCGATACATGAATAGTCTCGCGCTGCTTCTTTTTTTTTTCCAAGGTCAAAAATCGCCTCGATAATTTTCGTCCAGCTGGAAAAAACAGTTCAGACTCGACGTTCATGAAATACGCACACTTTTAGCCACATGCTTCGACGACAAAACAGTGATCGGATGCTGTGTGTTATATGATGTCACTTCTTTCTCTCTCACCCTCTCTCTCACCCTCTCTCTCTCTCTCTCTCTCTCTATTATTTCATTCACAAACATCGATACTTAGTCCGAGATCAGCTGAGCTAGAGTGAAAAAAAAAAGAAAAGAACCAAAAAACAGAAGAGTAATGAGCCTGACGGGTATGTAGTCGCAATTGGAGCATTCTAAACTGCTGCATCCCTGAGTATATGTGTTTCGATAGATGGACGAGTCGATCGAAACGAACAAACACCAGACTAGATATATATTCCATATAACACACGTATACACACATACACTTATGCTTATGACAGAGACCAAGTCGAAACGATTTACGAAAAGGAAACGCAACGAACTATTTAGTATCACTCGCACACATTGCACGTCTATTTAGTTTCGAGATTAGGCATCACAGCTCTATTATTTTTCCACCTCCGCACATACATACATACATACATATGAGGTATTACACGTAAATCCGGTAAACTTTTTCACTCATCCCCGCCAATTCGATTTATTTTTTTTTCTGATTCCATTGACTCAAAAAGACACCCTGATTTTTTTTACATTTTTGAATCAACGCTTGGTAAAAAAAAAATTCGACAAAAAATACGCCGCGATTTAAAAATCTGATAAAATTCCCAAAAACGCGTGATTATATGTCAAAATTTTTAAGCTATCACCCGCAGTGGAAGTATGATTTTTTCTGTGCTTGCTGAGCGGTTAACGTTAAAAAAAATCCGAAAACTTCAAGAACCGCTTACTTCGGGCGGACACTTAAATATTTTGATACCCACAATGAATTTTTTTGACCATTTTTGAATAACCAAATCACAATCATGGACGTTGAACAGTTGGCAGTCAATTTTTCGAATTTTTTAAACGTTAATCGCTCAGAAAGCACGGAAAAAATTATAGTTCCACTGCGCGTGATAGATTTAAAAAAATTTACATGTAATCACGCATTTTTGGGATTTTTTTCTGATTTTTAAACCGGGGCGTTTTTTTCGGAGTATTTTTTTTTACTAAGGGTTGTTTAAAAAAATGTTGAAAAAATCAGGGGGTCTTTTAGAGTTAATGGAATCAGATCAAACAAAATAAATCGAATTGGCCAGGGTGAGGGAAAAAGTCTACCGGATTCACGTGGAATACCTCATATATATACATACAGGGTGCACCTTAACTACTAGTTTTCCTTCTTGAGCATATCGCTCATCCACTGGAAAACTGTCGTAACACAAAAATGCTGTGTCGAGAAAAAACGCATTTCAATCTTTCTTCACACTCGTGAGGCCACTGTGACGTCAATATTGATCTTAATTAGCATGTGGCGATTTTATTTATTGTGAAATTCGTTACCCTTTTTTGAGAGTTATAAATAATATTTAGCCAATCTCAAAACACGATTTTTCTGTGTTGTGATAGTTTTTTAGAGGGTGAGCGATATAGGGTTTATCTTTCCGAGCGAAACGCTTTTTTTTAATGTCGCGCGACGAAAATTGGTCGAGATATTCACGAGTAAAGTCCGACGCTGTGTAAAAAATGGCACAGTAGTTTCGGCGTTTAAGCGAGAGCGAGCGCGGGTTCGAATCCACGTTCGGGCAAGTGAACTTTTCTTCACATTTTTCTTTTTCGCTGCATAATAAACACGAATAATTTATTTACAAACGGATTATAGTGTTCAATCATTTTTATCGATCAAATGGAAGTATCTTTTTTTTAAATTCATTCTGGGAGTTGATTTTTTTTATTCTCGTTTGTCATTCTGGCAGTATTACGATATCTGTGGCCCCTAATTCTGACCACGCAGTCTTCATATTTGACTCAAAATAAGACGTTTTTTTTCAAGGGTGGTATAAATCGAAGTTCGACCCCCAGTGAAATGGGGGTTTTAAAGTTTATATGGGACAACATATTTTTTGGTCAGATTCGCTTGAAACTTGTATTTATACCAACCCAAACAAGCACAGTTAAGGGGTTAAAAGTACTACTTGACTATCCACACGCACCGAACGGCGAGGAAAACATATAGTGTTATATATAAAATAAATTTGGTACGTTTCAAGTAAATCTGGTAAAAAAATATGTTTTCTCACACAAACGTTAACATTCCCGTTTAACCCCCTTAAAGGTTGGATTTTGGAAATTGCTGAAATACGTGTTTAATTATTTGTATTTTAGTGTATTTATGCCAAGTTTCAAGTAAATCTGACAAAAAATTATGTTGTCTCATACAAACTTTAACACCCCCGTTTAACCCCCTTAAGGGTCGAATTTTAAGAAATGCTGAAATAGGTGTTTACTTATTTGTATTTTAGTGTATGTATGCCAAGTTTCAAGTACATCCGACTAAAAAATATGTTGTCTCATACAAACTTTAACACCCTCGTTTAACCCTCTTAAGAGTCGAATTTTAGGAAATGCTGAAATACGCGTTCAATTATTTTTATTGTAGAGTATTTACGCCGAGTTCCAAAAAAATTTGACGAAAAAATATGATGTCTCATACAAACTATTGGGAGTACAAATAAATCTCCGCTGTTTGACAAAAGATGGCCCCACCAGGAGGTAATGGTTGAAATTGTCAGATGTAAAACGTCATATCGTAAGGTTGGACATCTGGCAAGACCGTAACCTCGAAATATTAGCGATTTTGTATCAGCATCACATAATTTTTTTCGTGCAAAAATGTCGAATTTTGAGCCGAATAAGCGTCATTTGCGGGAACTTTATAACCCTTCTTTACTTTTTTAATTTCAAGAAATATGCAGCTGAGGCGCATCGATTGCTTGTAGAAGAATATGGTGAGGCTGCATTAAGGAGTTTTACACCTAGATGGTCGAAAAAATCGATTTAGAAGCTATGAACATTCCGTCGACCTCGTCGATACTCGTCATAGGATTTTTTTTTCTGTTACGTAGTTTTTGCTTTATAGGCAAAATAATAACTAATTTTTGGCCCAAAAATCACTATTTATGTTTAAACGTCCGCCATTTTGTCGTAAATCGATATTTTGAAAATCGGCTATGACAAGTACTAGATTATAGTATCTAATTTAATAATCTTTCGGTTTTTTTTTCAGATGATTTTTGAAGAAACGCCAGTGGGTACCGTATACGCAGATTTTTTTACGACGCTCCAAGGATCATACAATATCCTTGTATATTTTTGATATTTTTAAATAAAGAAAATTAAACATATTTTTGAATGTATATACTTTTAGATAATTAAAACCCCAATCCGAAATTTCAAATAGTTTTCCTTGAAAAAAATCACAAAGATGACCTTTTTCCGGCTCGTAGGGGGGCGTCCATTAATTACGTGAGGCGTTTAGGGGGGTGGGGGGGGGTCGAGCGAAATCTCACCCAATCTCACGTGGGGGAGAGGGGGGCTTCGGCAAATATCACGTAATTTTAGTAATTTTAGTAATTTTAGTAATCACGTAATTTTTGTCACGTAGGGAGAGTCTCCCTACTACTTTACATGGTGGAGTAAATGGTACTACAACCGCAGTTACTTCTACTACAATTTATTTTCCGTGAACGTATGTATTTTGAAAAATCGCACGTGAGATTAGGGGTGGGGGGAGGGGGTCGAGCAAAATCTCACGACATCTCACCAGGGGGAGAGGGGGGTCGAAAAATCGCCAAAATCACCTCACGTAATTAATGGATGCCCCCTAGGTGTATATCTCCCCTTAAGTGAGATAAGTTGTCGTGAGTGGTTTCAAAAGTTGAAGAACGGTGAGTTTGACGTCGAAGATAAAGAACGTAGCGTTATTGGAGGGAGGGAAGCATTATTGGAGGGAGATTCGTGCCAAACGCACGAGTTCCCAAAAGTGACGCTTATTCGGCTCAAAACTCGACATTTTCGCCCGAAAAAAATTATGTCATGCTGATACAAAATCGCTAATATTTCAAGGTTATGGTCTTGCCAGATGTCCAACCTTACGATATGACGTTTTACATCTGAAAATTTCAACCATTACCTCCTGGTGGGGCCATCTTTTGTCAAACAGCGGAGACTTATTTATACTCCCAATATAAAACCCCTGTTTCACCCCCTTATGAGTCCAATTTCGATTTTCACCACTCTTGAAAAAAGTCTCATTTTGGGTCGAATATGTAGACTGCGTTGTCAGAATTAGGGGTCACAGACATCGTACAGACAAAATATCCCCGTATTTTTGTACTCACTAGATGTTAATTATTGGGAAAAAAGGACTCGAAAAAACGACGTCGGTGTGTTAATAACTCGACCAATTTTTGTCGCCTGGCATAAAAAAAAGCTTTTTGCTCGGAAAGGGACACCCCATATTCCCCCGAACGGAAAACTAGTAGTTAAGATACACCCTACAACCAGAGTGTCCCTCTTATCTCTGCCACCCGAAATAACTCGGTAATTACCGACGTCACAAAAAAATGTTCCAGACAAAAGTTGTACAGTGTGAAGGAGGCCATCAAATGCGACCAATTTTTTTTTCGCTGGGGGCGCTGACGCACAGCGAAGGTCACCTCCACTTTTCTTAATAGAATGGTACATTTTTTTTCAGCCATCTTGTGGAGCACCCCAAGCCGCATAAAAAACATTAGGGGATCAAAGTTGTTGAGGGTCATTCAAGGTCACCCATTAAAATGAAGTACAAATCTAAATATTTTGGATCACTGGCAAATCTTTGGCAGTGATCCGAGATATTTAGATTTGTATAATCGATACTGACCTTGAATGACCTTGAACGACTTTGACCCCCCAATGTTTTTTATGCGGCTTGAGGTGCTCCACAAGATGGTTGACAACAAATGTACCGTTCCATTTTAAAAAGTGGAGATGACCGTCACTGTGCGTCAGCGGCTCCACCGAAATAAAAAAAAATGGTCGCATTTGATGGCCCCCTTCGCACCGTACACCTTTTGTCTGGAACATTTTTTTGTGACGTCGATAATTACCGAGTTACTTCGGGTGGCAGACATAAGGGGAACACCCTGCGTGTGTGTATATATATATACATATGTATGTATGTTAACCCATAAGAAAAACAAAACAAGAATAAAGAAAACAGAAAAATAACATGACACGCAAGTTATGCATTATTAGTAGTTCGAAAAATGAACAAGAGTTACACTCCGCTATTTGGCTACATTGGCATTTGAAAAGACTTACTGATTCTTCTCATAAGATTTCCGGCAAACGACTCGGCGCTAGGGTTATCCTCGTTTCTCCCCGTGTTCAGTGTACCGTCGTTCCGCTGGTACTTAATATTTGGCACTGACAACAAACGGGTCTTCGCGCCCTTGTTCGCCTTGTATCCCGTTTTTTTCATTTCCGTGATTTTGTCGCCGTTCTCGAACAACGGGAGATCAACGGGTCTAATGACCGCGGTGCTATCCTCGCCGATCGGGATTTGGGAGTTTGACGAAGCGTCGAGATCGCGTCTGGTCTCGTTATCACCGCAACAATTGTTCGCGGTCGATCCTGTCAACGGGCTCGTCATTGTTGCGCCACTCGCCTCCGGACTTGATTTTTCCGTTTGCGGCGATGAACGCTGCTGCCCGGATCCTTCAGTTTCCGGTAGCTCGTACGTTCTCGATGACGTTTCCGGTATGTCCGACGCGTTGCAGTAGAACGTCGAGGAGGCTTGTTTCTGCTGTGGGGTGTTGCTCGCCTGTTTTGTGCAACGCCGTTATGTATTCTCACAGTCTGATTCGAATTGAAAAAAAAAACACACACACACAGACACGCATACATGTTTTTTTCTTTTTCCTTTTTTTTAACCCAATGACGATAGGATGAAGCGGTTTTTTTTAAATCCCTTCGAGTTTTAGTTTTTTCTCTGCGAAAAGAAGAGCGTTATGACGTTTTTGACGGATGGTGAGTTGTGACCCGATGAAGGAAAGCGCGATGCAAAGAACGAGACGAACAACGAAAGGCTCCGAATTGTCAGTCGCGAATGTTGGGACAGTGACAGCGCGCTGGAGACTCGTCAAGGAGGCGGTAAATTTTAATAAACGCTCGCGCTCATTGTTGAGAGTATTCGGTCATGGATAATGAGTGCTATGTACGTTTTTCTTTGTGAAAATTAATCCTACGGATCTTCGATGAGCGAGCTACGTCGATTACACAGAAGGAGGCAATTTTTGGGCTTGATCGAGGGGGGAAATTCGCTTAGACGCTTGAAAATGAGTCATTTTTTACGATTAAAAAAAAATGAATAAATATAATAAAATAATCATAATAAAATAATCATAATGTAAAAAATATAAAAAAGGGATAAAATAATCGCATTATTTTGACATTTTGACATTATCTTATTAGAATTTTCAAGTGTTCAATTCTTTTTCTTCTTTAAGGGGTAAGGCCACAGTAGAATTTAAAAAAAATCGACATTTTTTCTCGCTGAAACGGTGCTGAGCGTATAACTAAAATTGGCGTGACAAATAACTTCAACAATTTTCACTCGATTTACTTCAAATTTAAACGTTATGTTCCTAATTGCATTTAGCAGAGAAGTACGGAATTTCTGATTAATCGAAAACTTTTCATTTTATGAGCAGTTTTATACGCAATTTTTCACTGAAAGTTCATTCAAATACCTTCAACTCAATCCAAATACCTGCAACTTTTGAATAAAACAATATTTTTTAAATTCCGTATGTACGTCTCTAGGTATTCTAATGTAGATTGACGAGAATTTTTGTTTTTCGTTCTAGGTAAAAAATAGTGGATGCTAAATGTCACGCCGCGGGGCGCATAAAAAAAAAGATAACAAAAGAAAATATTAGTAGTCGTCCATTTTGTACATCGAGAAAAAATATATGTATATTTTCTAATAGCTTGATATTCATACTAAATTGATGTGTAATTATTTTTATGAGTGAATTACTTTTTCATACGAAAAAAATTGTTAAACTCGCACATGATTTTATAACCATTACTCTGACTTAACTCCTTAAACAGAAGACTCACATAGCGGCGTTTAAATTTTTTATTTTATCCTTTTTCATATTTTCATAGGAATACCTCATAAGGTATTCCTTTAGCAGTTTTTCAAAAGACGCCTAAAGGAATACTTTATGAGGTATTCGTTTAGGCGTCTTTTGAAAAACTGCTCATGTCATAGCTCAAAAAGTTGTTGAGCGATCTGGCTGAAATATTGGTTTTAGGTTTCACGTTCAGGTTCACTATCGCATTATTGGAAGGTTATACCTATGAATATATAAAAAAAAAGTACAAAATAAAAAATCAAGTAGGCTTTGTAATCAAATTTTTATATTTTTAACCATTTTCTCAACTATTTTTACCCCAAAAACGTAAGTTTTTTGAAAGACGCCTAAAGGAATACCTTATAATGCCGCCATTTTGTTTGGTTTAAATGTGCATTTTTTTTAACATTTGAAAGTTATAATAAGATGATGTCAACATTTTTAAATGATGCGATTATTTTATAAACTTTTAAAAAATGCATGAAAAATGGCTTATTTTCGCGCGTCTAAAGGGATTTCCCCCCTTAAGGCGGGAGCCTGAATTAGAAGGTAAAACAGCGTTTTTTTCCGGAATTTTTTTAGAAGGGAAAAAACGAGTGCGCCCAGTCAACATTGAGGTATCTTTTCATGTATATTTGAAATATATAAAAAACATTTTTCAACATGAAAAAATTTATGACTGCAGATTTATGAGCCTATTCCATGTGCGCCTTGCCACTGCAATCGGCGGGAAAGATGCAGCTCGTTATCCTTAACTGAACCGAAAAAACCAATAAAATTTTCAATTGTCATATATTTTTCTTCTGGGTGAATGAAGAAAAAGCTGAAAAATCGTGATATAACTTTTCTCAGGTTAAAAAAAATGTGTTAAAAAACACACTTTATAATAAACACACAAATTATTTAAAGAGACTTTTTCAACGCCTTTTTTCATTCACTTCGAAGCGATTTTCATACTGAAGAAAATAAACTTTGGTTTGATTCAATAGGTCGTTTAGTTTTTTTTGCTATATCAATCGTTTCTTAACTTTTGTCCTTGTATCTTCGAAAATATTTACAATTGGCCTCTGTAACTTTGTAAATATATTCTTGGATAGTTTATCTATCGATTTAAGTAATAAAAAAAATGATTTTTCGGACCTTTTAATTCAGGCTCCCGCCCCAATGTACCGCAGTGCCTCATTGCTTGCATCTTAGGATATTCCTTTCGCGGAGCGCCATATATTTTGGGGTCATAAGGAGGGCCCTTCTGAATCATGGGTTAAGTTAAGGTGGTGCTTAATAAAAATAAGTCATAATCAATTATCATACCCAACGATAAACTGGAATAAAAAAATTTCCGCAAATTCAGTAGATTTAGACATTTTTACACTTTCTCGGAAAAGTCGCGACTACGAAAATTCTTCTGCTAGTCACATTTTTCTAAGTTTTATCATTAATATTTTCTTAAAACATTCGGTGACCCCATATTTTCATTGTCGTTCCGGAATCTTGAGATTTTTTCACACCCACTCGGAGTTTATTTCGGGAATGTAGAGTTATTTAGTGTATGAATTATTAGATAGAAATATGGCCAGAGTGTCAACTCCATAAAGCGCCGTATAAATGAGACGATTTTTAGAGTCGTTATTTTTCGTTAAAAGTTCGGTAACTTGGCTTGAAATTTTACCAGCATACTGGGATGTATATTTACTTGATTATAGCCGAAAATCAGTTAATTGTTAAATATTCGGGTTCGCGAAAGGAATACCTTAAGAGTAAAAAAGGCGTCATTGAAGTTTGCATCGTTGGAACACAACGATTTAGTTTACTTTTCTTTACCGTTATTATTTTCGAAAAGTTTTTTGGAGATCCAAATCGTGAATCTCTAAGAAGGATACATAAAAAAGGGGGAGTGATTTTCATAACCAAATTCGGCGGAAAAAATATTTTGGTAATAAATAAAAAACAATAATGTCCATTGCGATCCCACGATGCAAACTTCAACGTTAAAAAGAAAGTCGTTGTTATTTCGTGAAAACTTTGTTTATGAGCCCGGAAGAGCGATATTTTGAAATTGAAAATGTCTAAATATGGCCGTTATTATATATAATTTACGTTTTCAAATATTTATTAAATATAAATCAATTTCGTTTGAATTTAATAATACGATAGAAAAAATCGAGAAATTTACATTTTATTTTTTAACTACTGTAAGACAAGACTTTTCAACGAGAAGAAATATTTTTTTGACGTCCTGACCCAAGATAAGTTAATTTATGAAGTCGTTCCAAATTGTGCAGTTTCTTTTTGTGTATACATCCCTTTTTCAAATGCCATAGTCAGCTCCGGTACATATTGTCACCACACGAAAATTGAAATAAAATAATGGCACTTTTTCCGTATCTCTAGACACGAACAAAAAATATATATATATTTTTAAACCCTCGTAGCCCATACACAAAAAAAATTCTTTTTCGCCTGCCCAGCCCACAATATATTGCAATACGAATGAAATTCTTCATTTGAAGAAGGCTGTACGCATTCGCCGGAAGTCAAAGAATCGCCGATGCGCATTTTTATGTTAAGGGGTCTTCTCACTTTAAACGCTAAAAAAAGGATATTTTCATGAATTTTTTTAATCGGTTTATATTATAGATATTGATATAAAAGTTGTTACACTTAATGAATACACTTTTGAAATACATTTAAAAAAAATTGTATGTATTTATGTAAACCAAACAAACTTTAAGCGCGTTTTTTTTTTCGAAATAACGTTTTTCGACGGCTTGTTGATAGAATTTCCGAAACTGCTGAACCGATCCTTATGAAATTTTAACCACATATTCTTTACAACTATAGCTATAGCGCATATCAAGGATTTTTTAAAATGTTGATATTTACTATTTTTATTGTCAAAAACGGTGAATTTTTTGTTGTTGTTTTTTCGAAAAATGTCCGCCATTTTGTTATTTTTGCATATATCAAAAATCGTATGATATGCTTTTTTAGGACACTTCTTCAACTACCATTTTCGTCCATAAATAGCGACTTAAATTTTTTTTATGTATTTCGAAAGTGTATTCATTAAGTGTAACAACTTTTATATCAATATCTATAATATAAACCTATCAAGAAAATTATGAAAATAGCTTTTTTAGCGTCTCAAGTGAGAAGACCCCTTAATATCCGAGAAACTTAAACGAAAACAATTACGTAAAAATCATTGCCTCGAAAAAACGACGCACCGAGTCGTCGTAACGAGTCGGAAGATCCTCAAAGAGTATTGACATTGCGAATGTTGGTTCTACGCGTTGGCGATACATGCATTATACCCAATAAAGAAAAAAAACATTATTGTAGCTCGTTCGACGAAGGATCGTAGAACGAATTTTGCGAAATGCACTACTTCTTGTACATGACTACGACGCGCATTTCCCTAACGGACGATGCATACGCTACGGCGCATACCAACATACCCTTACGGTTGTAACAAAAGCTTTTTATGATTGTGCAAACGCCGAGTCCAAGAAGCCCATTCGATTCGCAACAAATGTTCACACTTGTATGGCTAGTAGGTTTTTCTTCTTCTTCTTCTTCTCAATTAACAATACGAACTTTAGCGTGTATCTCTCTATTGCGTCAGTCGATCGATAAAACTTGGCAGAAACAATTTCGGAAGAATTAAGGGGTATACCATTAGGCGAGAAAAAAATTTGCTGATTTTCGTGATTGTTTTTTAAAGAAAAGATTTATTCATAATTTTTGAGATGGTATGTTTAATTACTTACATGGTATTTTCTTTTTATCAATCTTTGAAAATATTGGAGGTATAACAGGGTCTTCTAAAGTGCATTTTCAAAATTAACGTGACGTATAGTTAAAAAACTAATCGACCGATTCTGATGAAATTTGGTATAAATCTTTCCAACCTCATTGTGTGAAACATGACCCTAAGGGTTTTTTAAAATTGACCAAAAGTATTTTTTTATTGCATAATGGAGCCATTTTTCTCAGAAAATTCAATCTTTTTGTTTCAAGGCGTACCCCTTCATCGATTTTCAACATTTTGCATTTTTTATTGGTTCATATTCTGCGTATGAGTGTTAAGGCGGTCCTCTAGTTTCTCGGGTCGAAAAAACTCGATTTTTTTTCTTCATAAATCACATCTACAACATGTGTAGAAAATGTGTGCCAAAGGATTTTTCGATATTCGAAGTGGTTCACAAGTTACGGCCCTGGAACAGAGCAGGTATACGGAGCAGGTATACTTTCAAACGCGTTTTTCTCGAAACACCATTTTTCGAAACGGTGACCACGATATTTCAGAACCTACTGCACCGATCTTGTTCAAATTTATACAGCATCTTTAATATGTTATAAGCCAGCGATCGAACTAGGATTATCATGATTGCTTCGATTGTTTTTTTTTGTACGAGCGAAAAACTTAAGAAAAAATGCGTAAAAAATAGAATGTAATTTTCAAAAGTGTATAAAAAAGTCAATTTTTGTAATTTAGAATTCACTCTAGTTCAATCGCTAGTCTTGAATATGAAGATTAAAATGCCGTTTGGTTTTTTGATTTCAGATAAGCAGAACAGCCGCAATCTTGGTCACCGTCAAGCACCTCTTTTACTTGATGTCTTCCTGTCGGCCACTATAACTTTTATTCTATTATATATTTTGACTTCAAAAAATTTGTAAAGCTCATTTAAATGTTAATAAAGATTATGCAAAAACAATGAGATTGATTATTTCGATGCTTTGCCCGTTAAAAATTATTGAAAAAGCCGCAAAAAAACAGCCGAGACACTAGAGGACCGCCTTAATGAAAGCAAAATCTTCGTCGGTTTTTTTTCCAGATTAATTTTCGAAGATTTTGGGAGATAAATAATTTTTAATATTATTAATCTTTATTATTATTAGTTTGTAATTTGTTAATCATTTTTTGATGTTACATGGTATTATTTTTTTTAATCTTTAAAAATCCTTAAAAATGACACGGTCTTCTAAACTGCATTTTCAAAATTAATGTGACGTATAGCTAAAAAACTAATCGACCGATTCTGATGAAATTTGGTATAAATCTTTCCAACCTCATTGTGTGAAACGTGACCCTAAATGTTTTTGAAAATTGACCAAAAGTATTTTTTTATTGCATAATGGAGCCATTTTTCTCAGAAAATTCAATCTTTTTGTTTCAAGGCGTACCCCTTCATCGATTTTCAACATTTTGCACTTTTTATTGGTTCATATTCTGCGTATGAGTGTTAATGAAAGCAAAACCTTCGTTGGTTTTTTTTCAGATTAATTTTTGAAGATTTTGGAAGACGAATCATTTTTAAGATTATTAATCTTTATTATTATTAGTTAGTAATTTGTTAATCCATTTTTGAAGATTAATAAAAATAAATCCATGTTACTGTTAACCCAAACAAAGAAGTAATAAAACATACCCTAAGTCTCAAAAATGGCGAAGAAATCTTTCCCTGAAACAAAAAATCATGAAAATCAGCAATTTTTTTGTTGCCTTAAGGTATCTCCCTCCTTAAGAAGGGTTCAGTGTTATACCGATGAATATTGGAGGATCCTGATTTTTTGTCGTAAATACGTGCAATAAGCGGTCGTTTTCGAAGTTTCTATAAGTGCCACAGTATTGTTTCCGAGAGGAAAAAAAAATGCAATTCTTAGCAATTGATTGCACAGTTTCTTATGAAACATCGTGAATTTCGGCGCCGTTACGGGGTTAGACTACTGTGAAAATGACGAATAGTCGTTCGTCGCTTGAGGCAACTGAAATCGAAGAGGAAGGTCCAACATATGGTGCAGGAATCGCACGTTGAATGTAAACTTATGATTACAACGATAGAACTGCTAGTAAAACCTTCAAAACGTTTTTCTCGAAACAACGTTTTTCCAAACGGTGTAAACGATTCCTCGACATTTAATAAACGGATTGACCGACGTTTTTCTCGTTAACATTTTATTTTTATTAGTTGTCGTGTAATTTATTAATCATGTAATTTTTCCTCGAAAAATAGGAAGAAAAAATTTGTTCGACGTTTTTCTCTTTATTGAAACATGATTTAAAAAAAAGCTCCGTCACATCTTAGCCAAAATTGTTCATTTTTAGAAAAAAAAACTCGTTTTTTTCGGATCAACCGGGCGCCCAAAATCAAGTACACCGTTGAGCCCCTCGCGTTGAAAGGTCCTTTACAAGATTGTTTACAACTCCTTTAGTTATCAATATTTTTTAATGAAATTTGCTACATAACTTTGTTAATGTACTGCGCTGCTCGACATTCGACATTCGATTTTCTTCTTAGAAACGAAGTATTGGAGCTTGAAAAAACCTCCGAAGTTGAATTTCCATTTGACGTATGTACGTATAAAAATATATCAGTATCCCTTAAACATTCATAGGTGACCTGCTCCGACCCTCCTCAAGGCCTCGACTAATACGCTGTAACTACCTCAAAGATTGAAAAGAACGAAAAAAGCGCTCAGGTGCGTGACGGCGAGCCACGCCTTAACGTAAGGGTTCCGTAGCACGTTGGGTGAGTGCGTAATCGTAATATTCATCTGAAATTTTGATCTCCATTGCTTTCGGGCAGTTTGTTATCCATCTGATATTCTACAAATAGCCGATAATCATCAACATTTGACTAGAATTGTTTTCTTCTCGAGTTGTCAAAAATATAGCGGATCCAACCCTGGCGCGTTGAAGATAGTTTTTCTTGGCTTCTTTTTGAGCCAATTACTTTATAGTAACCGCGATAATTTCAATCGAAAGTACTCATTAACTTTTTACTTTTTAACAAAGAGTTGTGAACGAAGTTGTAACTTTGTAACAAAAAAATGTGTTTTTTTAACAAGATGTAATTTTTTACCGAAAATTATAACTTTCAAACAAAAGTTGTAACTTTTAACAAAAAAACGTGATTTTTAACAAAAAATTGTACCTTTTAAACAAAAAATTGTAACTTTTAAACAAAAAGTTGTAACTTTTAAACAAAAAGTTGTAACTTTTAAACAAAAAGTTGTAACTTTTTAACAAGAAGTTGTAACTTTTTACCGAAAATTGTAACTTTTAACAAAAAAATGTAACTTTGAACAAAAAATTGTAACTTTTCAACGAAAAGTTGTAACATTTTTACGAAAAATTGTAACTTTTTAACAAAAATCGTAACTTGTCAACAAAAAATTGTAACTTTTTAACATTTTTTTTTACTTTTCAACAAGTTGTAACTTTTTAACAAAAAATTGTAACTTTTCAACAAAAAGTTGTAACTTTTTACCGAAAAATTGTAACTTTTAAGCAAAACTTGTAACTTTTTAACAAAAAATTGTAAGTTTTTAATTAAAAGTTGTAACTTTTTACCGAAAAGTTGTAACTTTTAAGCAAAACTTGTAATTTTTTAACAAAAAATTGTAACTTTTTTATTAAAAATTGTATCTTTTGAACAAAAAATCGTAACTTTTTTACCAAAAATGGTAACTTTTTAACGAAAAATTATAACTTTTCAACAAACAGTTGTACCTTTTTAACGGAAAGTTACAAAGGACAAGACGGCGTTACAAAGGTCCCTAGTGACTACGGAACCCTAAGGACGAAAAAGAAAAAACAGATTAAAAAACGTGAAATTAGACGTCACAAGCACGCATTCTTTAGATCAACGCAAATCATGCCGAAAGAAAATTCTTGTGCACCCTTAGCGTTAGTATTTAGTCGTAGTAGTAGTCTGTAGTAGCAGCAGCAGCAGCAGCAGTAGTAGTAGTAGTAGTAGTAGTTACAGACACAACGTCGTAAGCTCGTTTGTCTGTCATTGAGTTATCTCAAATGTCACATATTTTCAAGCTTCCGTTTGTGCTCGGTAGTTTGGTATTTTTTTTTTTTCTAAGCTCTCGACATAAAATCATACAAGTACCCCATTGTTGGACGAAGAGGAGGCCGAAGGTGTGAAGGTATTCTTGATTTTCAGATCAACTCTGGTGAGTTGTCTCTTGAACTGTCTCTTCCACGGTGAGGTCTTACGTGCGATCTCCGTATCATCTTGACTCGTAATTTGATAGCCACTTTTACGATTCTGCTCCCTCGTGCAATCTTCTGTGCCGCTTTCGCGATTATCGTTCGTGCCGAATGGCGTGTCCGCCTCGCTCGGGGCTGTTTGCTGATTTTGCGAAATTTGCTGATGCTGCTGATTGGACGGTGCTGGCTTGTTATCCCCTAATGTCGCTAACAAAGACTCGCTTTCTGACGTCGCGTCTCGCTGTATCTGGTTGATCTGGCATTTTTACAGTACACACAGATACGTGCGCACAGTCAATCAGTTCAAAGTGTGCGTGTGTATGGGGCTGAGACATGGCATAGGTCAGTGATATACATAGATACGTCAATTACCTATAAAACGAAAAATTTACGCTTCCTTTCTTATGCTTTCTTTTGTTCTCAATTCTCGATCGAATTTCAGGCTCTAACTCTTCGGTACGAAGCATCAAGCATTCCATGTCACACTTGACTTCCTCCTCTTTTATCCTAATTCATTATTACTCTTTTTCCAATGAGAAAATCACAATCACATGGTCACTTGTCACTTCCCAACGTGTTTTTGCGGGCAGTATTGCGATATCCGAGGCCCCTAATTCTGACCACGCAGTCTTCGTATTTCACTCAAAATAAGACTTTTTTCGAAAGTGGTAAACATCGAAATTCGACCCTTAAGGGGGTGAAACGGGGGTTTTAAAGTTTATATGAGTCAACATATTTTTTGGTTAGATTTGCTTGAAACTTGGTATAAATACACTCCAAAACAAAGAATTAAACATGCATTTGTTCGGGTTCGTTTGGTGTGCCAACCCAAACAAACACAGTTAAGGGGTTGAAAGTACTACTTGGCTGTCTAAATCCACCGAACAGCGGGAAAAACATATAGTGTTATACATAATATAAATTTGGTAAGTTTCAAGTAGCCCTGGTCAAAAAATATGTTTTCTCATACAAACTTTAACACCCCCTTAAGGGTCGAGTTTTTAGAAATGCTGAAATACGTGTTTAATTATTTGTATTGTAGTCTGTGTATGCCAAGTTTCAAGTAAATCGGACGAAAAATATGTTGTCTCATACAAACCTTAACACCCCCGTTTTACCCCCTTAAAGGTTAAATTTCGGAAATTGCTGAAATACGTGTTTAATTATTTGCATTTTAGTGTATGTATGCCAAGTTTCAAGTAAATCTGACAGAAAACTATGTTGTCTCATGCAAACGTTGACACCCCCGTTTAACCCCCTTAAGAGTCGAAATTTAAAAAATGCTGAAATACGTGTTTCATTATTTGTATTTTAGTGTGTGTATGCCAAGTTTCAAGTAAATCTGACAAAAAATATGTTGTCTCATAAACTTTAACACCCCCGTTTAACCTTCTTAAGAGTCGAATTTTAGGAAATGCTGAAATACGTGTTCAATTATTTGTATTGTAGAGTATTTACGCCAAGTTTCAAGCAAATCTGACAGAAAACTATGCTGTCTCATAGAAACTTTAAAACCCTTCGTTTAGCCCCTTAAGGGTTGAATTTCGATTTTTACCACTCTTGAAAGTCTTATTTTGGGTCAAATATGAAGACTGCGTGGTCAGAATTAGGGGCCACAGATATTGCAATATCCCCTTTTTGCGCAATCGCCATTCCTTAAATGTTACCTGTCAGCGCGGCGCGACATTGCTCGAAGAAGAGTGCAGACAACTCGTTCCGCAAGAACGAGGAACGCGTACTCGTTATTTGCCGTGCCTGAGCTATCTTTTGAACCCAAGATGCTCACAGAAATGAGAATCGAAGGCTGTCCCGATTAATGTGGGAGCGGGAAAAAAAACGGAGCATAAAGTGTGTATCTATTCGATGAATCTTTTGAGGAAATTCCGCAAAAACGCGACCTACACTCTTAGAGGGTGTCTACTTTGTACCTATTTCTAATATTCCCGAGATATACATTCGGCGCATTTTTTTTCTCCCACTTCGTCGTCGAGTCTGGAACTCCGCGACGCTCGTAAATTTACATCCGGTGAGATGGGCTTGGATTTACCTTTATTCGCGCTATGAATAATTGGCGAAAAGAAATTAAAGATACCGAAACGATTCACTACGAATATAGACACAATACAGCGAGGCATCCATCAAAGGAAAAACATGCGATGAAACATTCAAAAGGTGCTGGAAATGGAGATATATTTTTTTCATCGATTGTTTCATGTGTCGCAATCCGAAATGGGCACGTTGCATTATTCAAAAAATATTGATCACTCCGCTACGGCCTCCTCCGGAGATTATTGTTTTACATGTTTCAATGAAATTCGACTCACTCCCAATGAGTTTATTCCATTATTGTCATCATTTTTTTTAAACGATTTCTTTTGGTTTATAATTTTTGTATTCACTGAAACAAACAAATCATTTTTGAAAACGATTCAAAGTCCCATTACGAAGATGAAAAAAACGAAATACCGAATGGTTCAAAGGTTTACACGAGACAACGAGAGATTAAGAGCAATGCAAATAATAATTAGCCACGACCATGCAGTGATGCTAAAAAAATTCCTGTTTTTGTCACCTTTTACCATCGTCGATGTTCTCGCTGTAAATTTATTTGTCTAACGTGGAAAATGCATTCAGTGTTAAAACATTTGTCATTTGTCATTTTCGAGCTGTATCGTATGCGTCGCGGGTTAAAAAAAAGGCAATGCTCGTTGGAGGGATTTTTTGTTTTCAACGTTTGAAAGGTGATAATGCCACACAGAATCGCGTTATCCGTAAGATCGAGGTTTTGCTTTTGAAGAATTTTATTTTCGCGAGTAATACGAACGTGTTATCGGTCCATTCTCATCTCTCGCTCGCGACAGCGACTTTAAGGGGACTTCCCACTTTAGACGCTAAAAAAAGGCTACTTTAATGAATTTTTTTGATAGGTTTATATTATTGATATTAATATAAAAGTTGTTACACTTAATAAATACACTTTCGAAATACATTACATTTAAAAAAAATGTATTTATGTAACCCAAACAAACTTTAAACGCGTTTTTCTCGAAACGACGTTTTTCGACGGCTGTTGATAAAATCTTCGAAACTACTGGACCGATCCTTAATGTTAACCACATATTCTTTACAACTATAGCTATAGCGCATATCAAGGATTTAAAAAAATTGATATTCACTATTTTTTTTAGCAAAAAACGGTTAAAAGAACGTTTTTTTCGAAAAATGTCCGCCATTTTCTTATTTTTGCATATATAAAAAATCGTATCATATGCGCTATAGCCATTAACATACTGAATCTGAAACCGTTTGATTTTTTCGTTTCGGATGATCCATTTCCGAGATTTTTCAAAATGTATTTCGAAAGTGTATTTATTAAGGCCTTAGGCCACAGTAACGGGTATGAAATCATGTGTGAATTTAACAATTTTTTTTTCGTATGAAAAAGTGATTCACTCATAAAAGTAATTACACATCTATTTAGTATGAATATCAAGCTGTTAGACAATTTTTTTTTTTCGATGTACAAAATGGCCGACTACTCGAAACTTCTCGAAACAGCTTTTTTCCCATTGGCGTGACAAATAACTTCAACAATTTTCACTCGATTTACTTCAAATTTAAAAGTTATGTTCCTAATTGCATTTCGCAGAGAAGTACGTACGGAATTTCTGATTAATCGAAAACCTTTCATTTTTGAGCAGTTTATGAGCAGTTCTAACGAAAATTTTCACTGAAAATTCATTTCTTAAGTTCAAATACCTACAACTTTTGAAAAAAAAACAATATTTTTTAAATACCGTACGTACTTCTCTAGGTATTCTAATGTAGATTAACGAGAATTTTTGTTTTTTGTTCTAGGTAAAAAATTGTGGATGCTAAATGTCACGCCGCGGAGCGCCTAAATAAAAAAGATAACAAAAGAAAATATTAGTAGTCCCCCATTTTGTACACCAAAAAAAATATATATATATATTTTCAAACAGCTTGATATTCATACTAAATAGATGTGTAGTTAATTATGAGTGAATCACTTTTTCATACGAAAAAAAAATCGTTGAATTCGCACATGATTTTATACCCGTGGCCTAAGGAATTAAGGCGGTCCTCTAGTTTCTCGGGTCGAAAAAATCGATTTTTTTTTTCATAATTCACATCTACAACATGTGTAGAAAATGTGTGCCAAAGGATTTTTCGATATTCGAAGTGGTTCACAAGTTACGGCCCTGGAACGGAGCAGGTATACGGAGCAGGTATACTTTCAAACGCGTTTTTCTCGAAACACCATTTTTCGAAACGGTGACCACGATATTTCAGAAACCACGGCACCGATCTTGTTCAAATTTATACAGCATCTTCAATATGTTATAAGCCAGCGATCGAACTAGGATTATCATGATTGCTTCGATAGTTTTTTTTTGTACGAGCGAAAAACTTAAGAAAAAATGAGTAAAAAATAGAATGTAATTTTCAAAAGTGTATAAAAAAGTCAATTTTTGTAATTTAGAACACACTCTAGTTCAATCGCTAGTATTAAATATGAAGATTAAAATGCCGTTTGGTTTTTTGATTTCAGATAAGCAGAACAGCCGCAATCTTGGTCACCGTCAAGCACCTCTTTTACTTGATGTCTTCCTGTCGGCCACTATAACTTTTATTCTATCATATATTTTGACTTCAAAAAATTTGTAAAGCTTATTTAAATGTTAATAAAGATTATGCAAAAACAATGAGATTGATTATTTCGATGCTTTGCCCGTGAAAAATTATTGAAAAACCCGTAAAAAAAACAGCCGAGAAACTAGAGGACCGCCTTAAGTGTAACAACTTTTATATCAATATCTATAATATGAACCTATCAAAAAAATGCATGAAAATATCCTTTCTTTAGCGTCTAAAGTGAAAAAACCCATTAATATCGTATAAACGCGGACCGTTCTTCTTCTTGTTTTCTCGGTCGAGATTTTTTCACCCAGATTTTTCGAATCTGGGCCATGCGTTATGTGTGTGAGTCTCTATATATGTATATACATATATACATCCATTATTGGACGAAAAGAAGATATGAAAAAAGCGAGTGCAGCGTACAAAGCTCGTTCAACGTATGATTGCGTGTGTCTTTGTGAGCTTACGAGACGTTACGGTTCGGTGTGGCTATTCGATATAGCGATCATACAAAAAGACACGTACTCCAAACAAAAATAGTCCATTTCTTTCTGTCACCGAAGAATGTCGCGAGATACTTTTTTTTTCCCGAAAATCCATCAAGCTCGACTAATGTATTCCTCTGTCTTCTGCGACCCTCGAATTCGCTGACGCGAGAGTGCCGTTCGTGTATTTGTCGTGTAAAACATAGCTTCGAGCACGATGCTTCTAGACACACACGCAAACACCCCTAAAGGCTGTCGTATATTATTTCTAGCGGTGCATTAAGGGGTTAGGCCACTCTAACACCGAAAAAATAGGCTTTTTGGGGATTTTTTTTTCACCGAAAAACTACATAATAAATCGAGATTACAAAAAAGGGTGTTTATGATACATATCAGTGACTGTATACAGTAATTTTTTTGAAGCGATTAATTTCAAAATTGCGGCTGTGCAGCGTTCATCTCGAAACTGCATTTTTTAAGTTGGCCGGAAACACAACCCAGACAATTTTCAACCGATTCTTTAGGCAAATTTTTGAAAAATTTGCCTAAAAAATCGTCAGATAATTGTTAATAACAAATGAACTATGCAATATTAAAAAAATCCTACGTATCTCCATAGACAATGTATTTTTCAAGATACATTCAACATTTCAAGTGAATCGGTTGAAAATTGTCTGACAAGGAACACCCCTCAGGTGACACCCTTCGATTTTATTGAAATTTGGATGTGTTATAAAGCACCGAAAAGTAAGCGATACGTATTTTTTTTATCGGCGGAAAAACGGTTTTGCGCTGAAACGCATCAAAAATGGGGATGTTTTTCGGTTTTCGTCGATAACGTTTTAACGCTACGAGATATTAAAAATTTTCAAATTACAACAATGTTTATTTTCTGTGCACTATACATTGGAGATGAGAACGACAACGTTATCGACGAAAAACGAAAAACACCCCTATTTTCGAGGGTTCGTTTCACCCCTTAAAACCGTTTTTCCGCCGATAAAAAAAAATACGTATCGCTTACTTTTCGGTGCTCAATAACATATCCAAATTTCAACAAAATCGAAGGGTGTCACCTGAGGGATGTTCCTTGTAAGTTACGTTTCCGGCCAACTTAAAAAATGCAGTTTTGAGATAAACGCTGCACAGCCGCCATATTGAAATTAATCGCTGGAAAAAAATTATTGTATACAGTCACTGATACGTATGATAAACACCCTTTTTTAAAATCTCGATTTAGTTCGTAGTTTTTCTAAAAAAAATCCCCAAAAAGCCTATTTTTTCGGCCTCTAAAGTGGCCCAAGGCCACTCTAGACAACGTTCTTTCCTTGCTCAAAAATGATTCACTCCTTGCGATAATCTCATTGAGTCTAATGTTGTCAATGCCGTTTGGAGCAAATCCGACAAGAGTGACGTACAAGCCCGGCAATCCGTTTTCCCGTCGTTAGCGACTCGCGAGAACAAAAAAAAAAAAACACACGCACGAACGAAAGGTTCGACAGCGTAGCGTGACTTTTTTTTCCACCGCATATCCTACCACCGCATGCAAAGACGAAGCTGTGTGCACAAAATTCAAGCGACAATGGAAGCACAGGGACACGTTTTGCCAATTGATTCCACTCAGAACAATGAATCATCAATCGCAGCCATTCTTTTTCCCGACGTTTGCGCGTCGCTGACTTTTTCCGCAGGAAGCGATGAAAACAAAAAAAAAAAATGTATCCGACAACCATTCGTTCTCATTCGCATGTATGAAAATTGTTCTCCCAGCCAATAACGATGTGCGACGATGAGAGATAAATAATAATCGAGAATCCCGCATGGGAGACTGCGCCGAAATTTCGCAAATCAATAGGGAGCTCTCCCTTTGGGCATGGAAAATGACAAGTGTAACCAGTAGTTGTCGATTACTTTCTCATGCAGCAATTTGCGGAAAACAAGATCCCTTCGTAAACGCCGCCGAGTTTTCTCATTCCCCGTGGTTCATCGATAAATATCAGTTCGTTAGTCGTCGACGAAGTCTCGTCGTTTGGCAATATCCTGGTTGCTTTTTGCTCGAACGACTCGGCTCCGAAGCGCGGACCAATTACGTCTAGCGAGAATACTCTCGTTGAGTTTCGTTCTACCGTGGCAACAGCGATCCTGAGTCTCTTCTAAAAATGCTATACGTTCGTCTACTTTTCTTTTCGACTTTCCAAACGCACGTGGCTAAGACTGTTCTAACATTCTATTATCTCTAGACACTGGGTTTGTTTTTGTTTTTGTTTTTTTTTTTTCGGCAACTCTGATTCGTATTTTTTTGCACTCGAATGGTAATTCCTAGGTAACCTACGGCCATCGTGACGTGAAATAAACTCGACGATAATGCTATATTAACGAACATTTCGAGATGTCTAAGAAAAATAAGATCAGCGACTGTCCGAAGTTGTGGAAATACATACATCCATATATTTTGAATAATTTACGAATGTATATATATATATATATGTATGTATCGATGTATCAATATTGAAAGGTCAAACACGGACTAGCAAAGAGGGATAATACAGAGAAAGGTGATATGTATATATAATTGAATCCCCCACGAGTCGAATGATGGAAAATTTACCTGATCTATGCTCGGGCTTCTCGCCTTGTCGTCGTTCTCCCGTCTAGCGTCGTCCTGCTTCTTCGGACTCCTCAGAGCCCGCTGATACGGATCCGTGGAACTTCCCAAATCTCCGTTGCTCATTACGAGCACCGTCACTTTTTGTACAATATCCACAATAACTAGACCGGATTCATTTCCATAAGCTAATCTGAAGTGAGAGAAAGGGGCGTTGTCGTTTTTTAGAACGAATTTCACTCGATATTTGAATGACTCACGGTCATTTGTGTGCACGTGTGTTGGTGTTACAAAACGTGAAGTGGCACGTGAACTCACAGGCCATAGGATGAATTTAAGCTGAGCGCCGTTATATTTTCAGTTTCGCCGTTAGCCCCTGACGTCAAACAAATTAATGTCGCTTGGAAGCCCGCTGCTCTCTTTTGCAAACCCCCACGGACCTTCAACGGATGGTTACTCTCGTTCGGATGATTTTTCGATTCCTCAGTTCCCGGAATACACGGCTGACAATCGCGATCGGGCGAGCCGTCCCCCTCCTTCCCACCGTCCGACGTTATCGATATGTCGAGGGTCTGAAATTTTTTCGGATTGACATTGAGTACCTGAGAGAGCGAGAGCGATGCTTGATGAAGCTTCTGAGGGCTGGAAAAAATCATGTTCTTCCCAAATATCAATAATGTAACACCAGTCGAAGATAAATTTATCATTGTTATTGGAAAATTTATTAGAACGTGTAAATCAACGTGGTTAGTTATCATCTTCAATCAATTTTTCCAAAGGGAAAAAAGTGTTGAAGAAAGTGTTATGAAAAGTGTTATTTCATGCAAATAAAGCTTTTTAAGTACCTAAAACTCCGTCAAAATATTATTTGTTTTAAATTGCCGCGCAAACGTTACGCCACGTCATCTTGGAACGTGTGACGTCATATGTGTGTAAACAAGCGACAAGCTAACCTCGAAATCAAGTGCAAGGTGTGGAAGTGCCATGAAAAATGTTATTTCATATAAATTAAGCTTTTTAAGTACCTGAAACTACGTCTAAATGTTATTTTTTTTATTACCGATTTTTATTAACCTCGAAATCGAGTGCAAGGTGTTGTTTTTTTACGTTTTTGTGAAGTTTGGGGCTCCTGGTTAAATCCTGGATCCATGTCAAAAAACGTAAACAAGAGAGAAAAATACCCGCATGGAAACGTTTGTTTACTGTGATTACTAGAAATATTAGATTTTATTTATTGATTCAAAAACATAAATTATTATTATTTAACAAAAATATTGATTGAATGATCGTTTCAATTATATAACCATTCATTCTAACTAAATTTTATACATATATTTCTGATTACTGTCCGATTTCCTGCCTCCGCGCACTCAAAAACGGCATCTAGAGTTATTTAGTGTATAAATTATGATAGATATGGGGCCAGTGCGCCATCTCCATAAACCGGCGTATAAATGGGACGATTTTTGGAGTCGTAATTTTTCGTTGAAGGTTCGGTAGCTTGGCCTGAAATTTTACCAGTATACAGGGATGTATTTTTACTTGATTATAGACGAAAATCGGTTAATTGTTGAATTTTCGGGTTCGTGAAAGGAATACCTTAAAATTCCTGTAGTCTTTATACGAAACACACCAAGGCCAGAGCCTGAATCAGAAGGTTCAAAAACTATCCAAGAATTTATTTACAAAGTTACTGAGGTCAATTGTAAATATTTTTGAAGATACAAGGCCAAAAGCAGAGAAGCGATTGATATTTGATATTAATATTTCCTCCTATTGAAAATTTTGAAGCGCGTTTTCTCCAATTTTTCATTTTCACGATTTTTCCAAATTGACGGGCGTGATAGCAAAAAAAACTAAACGGCATATTGAATCAAACCAAAGTTTATTTTCTCCAGTATGAAAATCTCTTCCAAGTGAATTAAAGAGTCGTTGAAAAAGCCTTTTTAAATAATTTTCATAGCACGTTTAAGTGTTTTTTAACACATTTTTTTTCAAACCTGAGAAAATTTATAAATTCACGATTTTTTCAGCTTTTTCTTAATCCACCCAGAAGAAAAATATATGACAATTGAAATTTTTATTGATTTATTTGATTCAGTTAAAAATTACGAGATGCATCTTCCCCGCCGATTGGGCACTGCAGTGACAAACCCACATGACGGCTGATAATCTGCAATGATTTATTGTTTCAGGTTGAAAAAAAAATGTCTATACATTTCAAATATACATAAAAAGAAACCTCAATGTTTGCGGGGCTCGCTTGTTTTTTTCCCTTCTGAAAAAATTCCCGAAAAATCGCTTTTTGGACCTTCTGATTCAGGCTCCCGCTTAACCCGGTGACATTTCCTAAATATTATTTTCTGACTGCCCTGTTTATTTTACTCCGACACAAAAATCTAATTTTTTCACGAAAACAAAGCTTTTTCTTGTAGAGTTTGGATGTCCATACGAATTGGAAATTAATATGGATAATCGCGATAAGAAAATATAAATATCGAAGGAGGATAAATGTTGCTTCGAAAAAGTCTGTTTGACTAGAGAAGAGTAAGTTTTCCAAATTGTTAACAAAATGTATTGTTCGGCCTTGGTGTCCTTTTCGTAACGTTGAACCTCGTTTCGTGCTACGCTACCAATATCGTCGCTCAATCGACCGAATCGCATCCACAGGCGGAGCAGGAGCAGTCTCAATCACAGATTCATACTAAATCCTGAATATGCAACGAGGCAGGAGAGAATCGGGGATACATGAATGCTGACGAGTTTTGCGCTTCGTGGCGCTGCTTCCGGTTGAACTCACCACAACTTCCGATGTACTCTCGACCTTCTTGAATTTGAATAAAACAACGTGTCGACCGGCACCGGCGATGGCCAACTTTCGACTTTCCGGGCACAGGAACATTAGCTGCACAGCGAGGGGATCCTCTTCCGTGTCTATGCTACGAGTTCTGCTCTTCTCGAACAACTTTGCCGTCTTTAATTTGTAAAGAACTTGAAGAGAGCCGGCCGATGCGTCCCAGAATTTGATGCTACCGTCGGAGTGTCTGCGAAATTACGGTGTATACCCCGGAAGTGTCCAGTAAATCAATTTCGTGAAAGAGAAAAAGATCATCGGTCTTCTCACTTTAGACGCTAAAAAAATGCTATTTTCATTATTTTTTCGATACACTGAGAAAAAAAAACCAATTGAATAAAAAAAACATATTGGTTGATTCAAATAAATGTCTGATCGCGGAGTACCACCGATATATGAGATTGTTACAATACTGTAAAATATCGGAAAATGTGATTGATTCAAATAACATATTACTTTATTTGAAAATCTCTTCTGTTCTCTGAATATCTACATTACCCTTCAAATCAAATTACATTCTATTGAAATCATTCTGTATACAATCCGTAGATGTATGGATGAAATAATTAAGCGGTTGCTACAACATTTTTTATTTCGTGCAAAAATATAATCAATTGAATGAATTATTTATTTACAACATCGAAACGAATGTGCCATGAGACGAAAGTTTTTCAATTTGTTTTAAATCTTAAATAAAAAGTGAGCATTAGAAAGACCATCCACGATAATAGGCGTTTAAGTAGATTTTCGGTTCGCGCTACGCTTACGAGAAACGAGCGCGCGTGCGGCTTCTAGCGGTTACTCCGAGAACTACGGGTTTCCTCACACCTATAATTTCGGTGGCGCTCGGCCATGATTTGGTCGAATTTTTCAACCAATTGCGCAAGAAACAAATTTTACTTTCGCATAATTTTCTAAACAATTCAGACATTTGCTCAATATTTTACAATCAAAATAAAATATTAATATTTTAACGAATAACGTACTTGAAAATCAATATCGGATATGGTGAAAAACACAAAATAACGTATTTACTCCATAGAAATTTTATCTGAATCAAACAAGCGAAATTCAATTTTTCTTGTGTACTCGAATCAACAATATTCATGTTATGAATTGAAACGCTTTTTTTGTTCGTTGCAGAAAATGCATTCAAAACTATATCATTTGTTCGCGATAATTTTTTAGATCGTTTTAATAATATATTGTTCTCGGCTAACAATATATCTTTTGAATAAAAAAAACTTTCAATTTTATCATGTTATTAAAGTCAATAGCGTTTTGTTTGGACTAATAAATCCGATTATTTACACCAACAACTTTGGAATTGAATCAACGAAATTTCATTCCATAACACCAATGATGTTGGATCAATGATTTTTTTTCTCAGGGTAGGTTTATATTATAGATATTCATATAAAAGTTGTTACACTTAATAAATACACTTTCGAAAAACATTTAAAAAAAAATGGAATGTACTCAAACAAAGTTTAAACACGTTTTTCGTCAGCTAGTTGATAAAATCTTCGAAACTACTAAACCGATCCTTATGAAATTTCAAGAACATACTCATTGCAACTATAGTTATAACGCATATCAATGATTTTTTTAAATTGTGATATTTACTCATTTTTTGCCAAAACGGTGAAAAAACACTTTTTTCGAAAAATGTCCGTCATTCTGTTATTTTTGTGTATATAAAAAATCGTTTGATATGCGCTATAGCCATCAAGATACTGAATCTAAAACCGTTTGATTTTTTTGTTTCGGATGATCCATCTCCGAGATTTCATCAACAGCGCAGACCTACAATTTTTTTTTACATTTTTTTGTCTACCATTTTCGTGTATAAATAGTGACTTGAATGAATAAATACATTTTTTTAAATGTATTTCGAAAGGGTATTTATTACGTGTAACAACTATTATATGAATATCTATTATGTAGACCTATTTTAAAAAATCATGAAAATCGCCTTTTTTAGCGTCTAAAGTGAGAAGACCCCTTAAAAAAAGACAACAAAGAAAAAGCTACTAACCCAGTGAGAATAATTTCATTGTAACTGCTGGAATTTGCACTCCACTCGCCGCCCGAGATCGGCCATTCCTTTTCGCTGAAGCCCGTTTTCTTTTGTGACTTCGAGCCGACCGAGTAGAAAGCAGGTACAAGATCCGACGGGCAGTCCGCGAAATAAGCGCAACAAGTCACCGCCGACTCGTGCAAATCCATCGGATAAGGATTCTCGAAGCATGGAAATCCCGGTGTCAGCAAGTCTATAACGACTAGATCGTTCTGCAGCAACACTACGACGGCGTAAGGGTCCTGAAAGTCTGAACATTTTTTTTTCGGTTTTTCGGATCAATATTTTGCACAGCGATAATTCTCCTCTTTTACCCTTCGACTGCACACTGGGTCATTTTGACCCCATTTTTTTTGTTGTCAACTGCCTGTATCGCAAAACGGAGTAATCTATTCGGCCGCAGTGCGGCGCTCGAATGTTCCCCCACTCCTACTCTATAGGTGGACACTCGGCCCCGTCCTACATCCTGCCCGTGCACTGAGGACGGCTGGCGAAAAAGGACCTGGGGTCGAATCGACCCCAAGTTCTTTTTCACCGAAAGTGAAAACATTTTTTTGGTTGAATTTGGTGTTTTATTACTACATGTAAGTGAGTTACGATAGAAAATGTTCATGATATCAAATGAGCATATTTCTATGCTCATATATATCTCGAAAAAAATTATGATCTTTTTCGTGCAAGTACGTAAGTACCCGGAAAAAGTACGATATCCGGGGCGCCAAGCTTTGACGGTGAATTTAGGGTTATCGAGTAAAAATAAACAAAATACGAAGAGTGGTAAAAATTAATATTTCGCTTATTTTGCGTTCAAATTAGAATTTTTCGATAGTTATGGAAAATTACGATTTTTTCGAATTTGAAATTTTCAAGGAACATCTGGCAAGGTAACTTGGAAATTTATAGTTTCAACAGTGTCTCAGAAGCCAAAAATTTATTTTAAGGAGGTTGGAGCGTTAGCCACAAACCATGGTTAAATTTAATTTACAAAAATACACGTTATTGTTTAGACTATACTGAGTCTTTACGAATTTTTTAAACTTTTTTTGCCACCAAACACCAGAGATAAAAAATAGTTTAATGTATGTAATTTAACGTGTGGTTAGATGGGCAAAACTTCCACACTAAAGGTCATGTAATTTTTTTTTCTTATTTAGCACCGAGATAAACCATTTGTAACAACGGATTAACGCAAACTGAACCTTTGTAAAGATTTATTAAAAAAAAACCTCATCTTGCCCATCGTAAACCATAGGCCAATAATCTCGTGACGTAAATATGAATAGGCATGATTATATATTACTCAAAATTTGATTGTGAGTTGTATAAAACAATCGTTGTCGTAGTTTTTTCATAATAATCATCGATAATGTTATACATTTTCAAGTTGGTAGTAACACAAAAGTTTCTCTACTATACGTAATGAAAATATTAAAACTCATGATTTTGACCTTTAATTATATATTTTAAAAATTAGCATATACAGAATAAATCTGTACCTCGCATGCATTTTTTTGAGGTTCGATGAAAAAATTGAATAAATCGTCATTTGACTCAACTGAACCGCTCCAACCTCCTTAAATACCACTACCATGTTTCCCTCTCTTATAAGTGCGACTAGCCAGAGAGTAAAGTAGTACTTTTAATCGCTAGGAGTCGGAAGAGGGATGAAAAGTATACGGTTCATCCCTCTTCGGACTTGTAAGGCTCTAAGTTCACGTAAAATATATCGTTTAGTAATTCGGTGTAATAATAATATGAAACAATTCTTATTGTTATAGACAAACAGAGAATATGAATAAACAAAGCATTATAATCTCGGAATTTATGTTGAAAATCATATAAATACTACGTTTAGGGGTATTTTTATGATACCACTAAACAAACCCAAACAAACCCAAACAAAGAAATACTTTTTGAAGCCCGCCCGGTCAATTTCCATTATTTGCGATAAAATGAAGATATCCAACCCATGAGCCAGCAATCGTTGAATTTCGGCGTATTTCCAAATACCGCTAGAAGCGCTTATAATTCCTTAAGGGGTAAGGCCACAGGAGAATAAAAAAAAATCGATTATTTTTTTTCGCTAAAACCGTGCTTTATCATCATAAGAATAAGTTACTATTCGATTTATAGCAAGATATTTTTTTTCACCGACTTTGAGCGTATAACGTAAGCCCACCTCCGGCACGGCCATGGAGTACCTCAAACTTTAAATGCGTTTTTCTCGAAACAGCTTTTTTCCAATTGGCGTGACAAATAACTTCAACAATTTTCACTCGATTTACTTCAAATTTACAAGTCATGTTCCTAATTGTATTTCGCAGAGAAGTACGTACGGAATTTCCGATTAATCGAAAACTTTTCATTTTATGAGCAGTTTTACACGAAATTTTTCACTGAAAATTCATTCAAATACCTACCACTTTTGAATAAAACAATATTTTTTAAATTCCGTACGCACTTCTCTAGGTATTCTAATGTAGATTGACGAGAATTTTTGTTTTTTGTTCTAGGTAAAAAATTGTGGATGCTCAATGTCACGCCGCGGAGCGCCTAAAAAAAGATAACAAAAGAAAGTATTAGTAGTCGGCCATTTTTTACACCGAAAAAAAAAAAATTTCTAACAGCTCGATATTCATACTAAATAGATGTGTAATTAATTTTATGAGTGAATCACTTTTTCATACGAAAAAAAATTGTTAAATTCGCACATGATTTTATACTCGTTACTGTGGCCTAACCCCTTAAGGAAGCCGAAACGACAATTTTTTTATTGTCGGAATTCTCATTATTTTGGTTCATATATCAAGAAGCAACGGTCGAAACTTGGCGCCCCGGATATCGTACTCTCCTATTTTTCAACGCATCTCCCACTTTGAACGAATGTTTGGGCCCTTGATGTTTGTTTTTCTATAAAACTTTTTAGGGTAACTTTTTAGGAAAAAATAAGGCGTTTTTCCTAAAAAAACGATAACAAAATAAAATATTAGTAGTCGGCCATTTTTTACATCGAAAAAAAATATATATTTTTTCTAACAGCTCGATATTCATACTAAATAGATGTGTAATTAATTTCATGAGTGAATCACTTTTTCATACGAAAAAAAATTGTTAAATTCGCACATGATTTTATACTCGTTACTGTGGCCTAACCCCTTGAGGGGGGATTGTCTTTTTTCTCGCAAAATTGACCGCTTTTTGGGAATTTTTTTGTGAAGAAAGTATACAACGGAAAACTTGTGAAACTTGGCATATAGTTTTATTGATCTGTTTACTACATACAAAAAATTTTTTAAACAATTTCATCAAAAAATCCGCCTCCCACCCCCCTCCACGCGCGATGGTCCTTTTTTGATGGTGTGCACGATTTCTCAAAAACTATTCAACCGATTGCCTTCAAATTTGGACAGAATGCTCAGCTGACATCCTTTTATCGTTTGATGAAGCAAAAAAGCAATACGTTTAATAGTTTTTTATTTATAACAAAAAATCGATCAATTTTTTTCGAAAAATCGATACTTCAAGTTCAAAACGTCACCAAATCGTCAATTTTTTTTTTCCCTTTATCGAACGATAGCTATATGTGTCTAAAGTAAAATGCTTTTTGGGTTTTTGTTGCAGGATGAACGTGAAGGCTGTAATCGTGCACACCATCAAAAAAGGACCATCGCGCGTCGAGGGGGGTGGGAGGCGGATTTTTTGATGAAATTGTTAAAAAAAATTTTTTGTATGTAGTAAACAGATCAATAAAACTATATGCCAAGTTTCACAAGTTTTACGTTGTATACTTTCTTCACAAAAAAATTCCCAAAAACCGGTAAATTTTGCGAAAAAAAAAGACAATCCCCCCTTAAGGAAGCCGAAACGACAATTTTTTTACTCTCGAAATTCTCATTATTTTGATTCAAATGTCAAGAATCAAGGGTCAAAACTTGGCGCCCCGGATATCGTACTCCCCAATTTTTCAACGCATCTCCCACTTTGAACGAATGTTTGGGCCCTTAATTTGTGTTTTTTTTTTTAGAAAAATGCTGGGCCATAAAATAAGGATCAGTGCCTACAAAAAACGTGTCTAGAAAAAATGCATATTTACCGAAATACGATCCGAAAAACGTGTGGGGTCAGACTGACCCCATGCAGCCAGAGGTTCGTGGCGGAAGTGTGCAGTCGAAGGGTTACCATTTCAACGATTCCAGTCTCCTTTTTTTTTTATCGAACCGACCAATGAAAATTTAACCCTCGTGTGCTATGCGAATTCCCACATGAATCGATACTCAACGCAATAGCTGACTGCTCTGAGTGTGTGTGCAAAGTTTCAGCTCGACAGTTTGGATGTACTCCCAGCCCCTCAGATTTTTTTGTTATCCAACACCAAAAATATCCCTCATCAAATAAAGCTCCATCAACTGAGCACACATCTGAACGACTTTCCAACTACGTTCTGCACTTTGACGCAAATATCTCGTGGAAAAAAAAGACGAGCTTCCCTCGAAAAAAAAGAAGCTCAGCTTGAACGAGGAAGCAAAACATCCAATTTCCCAATGGAATTCCGTGGGAAAAATCAATCGACGAAACGCGAGATTGTTTTTTTTTTTTCGTCTCCCCTCGTTTTTACGTACCGCTAGTCCATGGGCTCTCGCACAGAGTTATAAAGTCAACAACGTTGTGTTCCATTTCCAGGACCGTTGTCGTTTTCCCTTGAATAACCGTGATACTTGGCGTTCGTCCCGTAGTGTCGTACGCCAAACCGCCGGAGAATATTACGTATGCCTCTCTGTCACGAAGAACGACACGTTTTTCATCATTTTTCGCACTGGCGCGTCCGCGGACGCGTTGATCGAGTGCAAAGAAAAACCTTCGCTCCGCTGTATCGCGCGCCAATTGGAATGATTTTCAGTCGAGGAGTTAAACGATTCGACGCTTTTGCGGAATTTATTGGACAGTTATGACACTCAACTCCAATTAGTACAGGACACTGCGTATCCCGACTGTTTTAAAAGTCATTGTGTGTCTAATTCACGGGCTACATCTACCGGGGTGGGTCGAAAAATTGCATTGGTAAAAAATATTTTTATTCGATAGTCTGGGGCCGGGTTGAAATTCCGAACGTTGAATGATCAGAACGCTCAAAACTCCGTAAGAATACTACCCCGAAAGATCAAAAGCCCGAAAGAATTAAGGGAGACTTTGTCCTTGAAATGCAGCGGGAGATGTTAGCGGCTCAACATGAGCAGCTAGAAGAAGAGGAGGGATGCCTCTATGGACCAGGCATTGCCGATTAGCGGTAATTATAAACACATTTGTGTAAACACATTACAAAACTTTTAACGCGTTTATCTCGAAAACACGTTTTTAAAAATGGCTGACATTCTCCTGACCGCTGTAATTAACATATCGACCTGAAATTTGGAGAGCATACTCAGAAAATATGTCTTCACGGAATGACGGATCGTTTTTTCGATAGATACATTTTTGCATTTATTATTTATCTTTTTATGCGAAAACAAAACGCGAAAATTCGATTTTTTTTTAATTGCCGCCATTTTCCGAAATTTGTACTAAACGAAAAACCCATCCGTCATTCCATGACCAAAGGGTCACAGATTGATAATATGCTTTGAATTTGTGTTTCAGATCAACAATGAGGGGGCAGTGATGTCAGCCGTTTACCTCCCGCGATTTGAGGACCTGTTTTCGCGGAGCTGCAACGGCCGCCATTTTGGTTTTTTATTTCAAATTTTTTTTTTTAACGTTCTGTATATCATTAATAAAAGCAAGAAAAAAACCGCACTTAAAAAGCTTTACTCGTTTCCTTTAAAAAAAATAAAATGTAAACACCTGAAATATGGCACTCCAAGGACAAAGTCTTCCTTAACACCGTCAAAATAATTGGGCTATGGACGTTTTAAAAGTTTCAACATTTTCAATACATCGACGAATTATTTCAAGAATTTTTTTTTTATTAAGAAGAAGAAGAATGTCTAAATGTATATCCCGCCTTGAACGCGTTTTTCTCGAAACACTGTTTTTAAAGTCGGTGGACACTATATTTCGAGAACCACTTGATGGGTTGTTTCCAAATTTACAGCAGACACGATGAGAAACATTCAAATATCGTTGACGATCTCACTTTTTCCAAATTAATCTTCATTTTTTAATAGCCACGTGAAAACGACGACTTTGTTCAATGATTTTGTATGCTCGAGTTTCCATTCGTTAAAAATATTGATTTAAAAAATGGACGCTCGTCAACGACTCGTATTTATTGTTAACTTGAATAACCCGTTTGGGTTCGGATTCGGATTTCGGATTGAATTAAAAATTGTTTTCGGAATTTCGGAAAGAAAATTGATTTAAAAAATGGATGCTCGGCGACGACTCGTATTTATTGTTAACTTGAATAACCCGTTTGGGTTTGGGTTCGGATTTCGGATGGACCGTTTAAGGGGAGATATACACATAGATGGTCGAGGTCGAGGATTTAGAATCTATGAACATTCCGTCGACCGTAGAAGACCTACACTATGGGCCTGGTATCGATGATTCCTTGTAAGTTGACGAATTTCATGATTAATTCATTCCCAAATTTTCAAACGCGTTTTTCTCAAAACCACGTTTTTCAAATCGGTACCCAAAATTTCTCGAAAACCAATGAACCGATTGCCTTGAGGTTTTTTGTGGTTATTCTATACACCATTATCTAGTACTTGTCATGGGATTTTTTTCCGTTACTTAGTTTTTGTTTTATAGGCAAAATAATAAATAATTTTTGGCCCAAAAATCACTATTTGTGTTCAAACGTCCCCCATTTTGTCATAAATCGATATTTTCAAAATCGGCTATGACAAGTACTAGATTATAGTATCCAATTTAATAATCTTTTTGGTTTTTTTTTTCAGATGATTTTTGAAGAAACGCCAGTGGGTACCGTATACGCAGATTTTTTTACGACGCTCTAAGGATCATACAATATCCTTGTATATTTTTAATATTTTTGAAAATAAAGAAAATTCAACATATTTTTGAATGGATATACTTTTAGATAATTAAAACCCCAATCCGAAATTTCGAATAAATTTCCTTGAAAAAATTCACAAAAATGACCTTTTTTCGGCTCCTAGGTGTATATCTCCCCTTAAGCTAGCGTGTCCACCGCCAACGTCGCGAAAAAATTTCATCACCGACCGGAAGTTATGTTTTTCTGTATTTTTTGGTGATTTAAAAAAAATACTCTTAATATATGTACCTTTGTGTTTTAACAAAATGCGTTCTTTTTCACCAAGCGTGTGCCAGAAAAAAAATCGGAATTTGGCCATTTTTTTCGGGCCCCTAGGTAGATGTAGTCTTTAAGACGATTCGCTCGAATTCAAATGAGAATGAAAATTCAGCGAAAGTCACGAACCTCCACTTGTTTGCAGGTTTGAGGGGTCTTCTCACTTTAGACGCTAAAAAAGGCTATTTTCATTAATTTTTTTGATAGGTTTATATTATAGATATTGATATAAAAGTGGTTACACTTAATAAATACACTTTCGAAATACACTTTTTTTTTAAATATTTATTCAAGTCACTATTTATAGACGAAAATAGTAGTTAAAAAAAGGTCCTAAAAAATGGTAGGTCTGCGCTGTTGACGAAATCTCCGAATCATCCGAAACAATAAAATCAAACAGTTATAGATTCAGTATGTTAATGGCTATAGCGCATATCATACGATTTTTGATATATGCAAAAATAACAAAATGGCGGACATTTTTCGAAAAAAAAAACATTTTTTTCACCGTTTTTGACAAAAAGAATAGTAAATATCAAGGTTTGAAAAATCGTCGATATGCGCTATAGCTATAGTTGTAAAGAATATGTGGTTAATATTTCTTAAGAGGCTATACCAGTGTGACACTTTCAAAAAATCGATTTTTTTTTGCCTTTTTCGACAGTTTATACTTTCAAGAATATGAAATGAGATTTTTCAAATTTGCTGACATTGTAACTCAAAGAGCAATTATCCGATTGACTTCAAATTTGAACTGAGTACTCTTGAATGTATTTACTCTACAATGACGTAGAATATTTTTGATTGGATGAAAATTGACGATATGGCATTGAAAAAAAACGACCATTTTACAGGCAAGAGAACAGATTTTTTTCCATAACCACGCCATTTTGTTAGATTTTGATATTTTTCGAAAATCCTACGTCATTGTACAAAAAAATGTTAAACCTTCCAGTTTAACATTTTTTTCCTTTTTCGGGTTCAGCTACTGAATCGGCCGGAATCATGTCAGCTGTGGAGGAACTTTTTTCTCGCGCCTCCGAAGGCAGCGCATAAGTCGCTTGGATCTCAATATTTTTCTATGAAAAAATTATGTTATATAGGTCAAATATAGCCAAATATATTCTTAATTTTCCGAAACATTTAATTGAGTACTTTTCTTCCAAAAAATTCCCGAAAATCACCCAATTTTTCAGCGTTCACACCGGTATACCCCTTAATGATCGGTTCAGTTGTTTCGAAGATTTTCTCAACAAACCGTCGACAAAAACGTTGTTTCGAGAAAAACGCGTTTAAAGCTTGTTTGGGTTACATAAATACATTAACATTTTTTTTATGTATTTCGAAAGTGTATTTATTAAATGTAACAACTTTTATATCAATATCTCTAATATAAGCCTATCAAAAAAATCATGAAAATAGCCTTTTTAGCGTCCAAAGTGACCCCTTAAACAAAAACTCTTTTGATTTTCAATCTTTTCGTTATGTTCATCTATCGCCGAGAGTAGCGACTGGGTGGCCCCTTTAAAGCCGTTCCACTTGCCTCACAGCGATATATACATATATAATCAGGTGGCACTTACCCGTTTCTCGATAACTTCCACTCGACTTTTTGGATGGGTTTGCAAGGTTCGGGCTCGCCATCCTTCGTAGTTTTAGCTGCAACGTGTAGCCCCCCCCCCCCCCCACTCAATAAATCACAACGTGTCTCAAACCGCAAGATAGACTCGGAAAACTTTTTATCTCCGAGATTCGCGAACGGGAAAAGCAAATGAAGAGGAAGAATGGAAGGAGAAGGAACGAGGAGGTCTTTGGGGGAATTTATGTTCTCGAATTAATTAGAAAATGTCGCGAATGGCTCAGATACCCGAGGACTTTAATAGATCGGCGTGGATAATTCAAAGCTGCGGTTGAAAAAAGTCTTACCATGCGGGTGATTTACGGTGAGCGGTTTGACCGTACGTAATACCCAGGTGGAGAGAGATCCGTCGGTGTGGCTGCACATAAATTGCTTGCCCTCGTGATGCCAAGATATCGAGCGCAATGGTTCGTCCGTCTGACATCTCCACTCGGCACATTTCAATTTCAAATCCCACAGCACTACCTGCCCGGACTCGTAGCCGATCAAAATCTGCAAAGATCGAGTTTTCTATTGAGGTAATCCTATCGCTTCACACTAGTCACACCACTGATCATAATTGAGACTTGTACAATTCGTATTTTTAACATATGCAAAAAATATTATTTGTAATAACTTAAATTTTCCATGTGTAAATTGTTTAATGAATGTTCACATTCAAATAGAGAAATGAAAAAATTGTTATTCCAACGATTCGCGCAGTATTCCTACAGTGAGAAAAAAAAACCAATTGAATGAAAAAAATATATTGGTTGATACAAATAAATGTCTGATCGCGGAGTGCCACCGATCTATGAGATTGTTACAATACTATAAATCATTGTAAAATGTGATTGATTCAAATAACATATTGTTTCATTTGGAAATGTCTTCTGTTCTCTGAATACCTTCATTATCCTTCAAATAAAATTATATTCTATTGAAATATATATCTATATGAATATATTCATATAGATATATATTTCTATTGAAATTAAAATCAAACAAAAATATAATCAATAGAATGAATTATTTCTTTACTGCATCGAAATAAGATTGGCACAAAAATATCGATGTATCGATATATCGATATTTGTTGTTCGATGTATCGACATTTTCAAGCGATATATTGTATTTCGATATATCGATATAAAATATAAAATATCGAAAACGTATAAAAAACGATATTTTTTCCAATAGCAACACCGACCCCATTGTCGCTACTGACTATACTGCCACTAAGTTGTCTGTTCAAGTGGACAAAATTGGAACTAAAGCCGCTCCGACCCGTGTATGTATATAAACGCTCCACTAGCGATGTTGCCAACTGGACAAACAAGTTGGTGGCACTGGTGGCACAGTAATTTGTGAGTATGTGACTTGGGCCATGTTAAAAAATTACTCTGTGACTGGCATAAAAAAAACTAACCTCAAACTTGGACATTATCTATATAATCTGTGCCTCAATCGCACATCAACGATTCAACCAAAGAACATATATTACATAGAAGTACACTAAGTGCAGGCCTTATGGGAGCGCTGTCACGATTTTTTGGGGTGATGCTTAGTTATCACCCCGGCCACCTAAAGCGCTGCCTGTATCAATGTGCATGAATCATCCAAAGAATATATGTTCTTTGATTGTGTGTGGCAGACCGATACGTCGCCGCGCAGTCTACCGGCGAAATTATATACTACATTTTATGGGCCAACTATCAACACGGAACCTGTTCTTCCATGTAATATATGTTCTTTGATTCAACGCAACGCAAGCACAACTCGTCAATCGTGATTGAAGAATCCACAAGTAACAAGTGGTTTGTTTTGCGCAGTCATGTCCAGTGTGGTATGGAAGTATTTGAAAAAACTGGATATTATTTATATAAAACTTTAAATCACTATCGTGATTGTCTGAAAGGATGTCATCCGTCGTTTGATCTTTAGTGGTATTGAACTAGGCAGAAATAACACAATCTGTTTTATAAAACCCACTAAATTTCGCTGGTATTGTTACAAAATCTTACCGATATGTCGATGTATCGATATATTTTTTCGATATATCGATATCAATATCGATATTTTTTTTAAATATCGATACGATATATATCGTTACATTTCGGCCCTTCCGACATCTCTACATCGAAACGAATATGCCATGAGACTTGAGTTTTTCAATTTGTTTCAAATCTTAAATAAAAAGTGAGCATTGGAATGATCATCCACGATAATAGTGGAGAAAATATCAGATATCCAATGGAATATCCATGGAGCGAATATCAGATATTCAACTGATAAGAACAGATAATACACTTGATCTTAGCCACAGCCCAAGCAGCGATACTCTTTAGAGTTTCTCCGGCGTTTAAGTAGATTTTCGGTTCGCGCTACGCTTACGAGAAATGAGCGCGCGTGCGGCTTCTAGCGGTTACTTCGAGAACTACGGGTTTCCTCACACCTATGATTTCGGTGGCGCTCGGTCATGATTTGGTTGCATTTTTTTCAACCAAATGCGCAAGAAACAAATTTTATTTTCGCATAATTTTTTAACCAATTCAGACATTTGCTTAATATTTTTCAATAAAAATAAAATATTAATATTTTAACGAATAATGTACTTGAAAATCAATATCGGATATGGTAAAAAAAAAGTAACATTTACTCAATAGAAATTTTATCTGAATCAAACAAGCGAAATTCAATTTTTCTTGTGTACTCGAATCAACAATATTCATGTTATGAATTGAAACGCTTTTTTGGTTCGTTGCGGAAAATGGATTCAGAACTGTTTAATTTGTTCGCGATAATTTTTTAGATAGTTTCAATAATATATTGTTCTCGGCTAACAATATATCTTTGAATGAAAAAAACTTTCAATTTTATCATGTTATTAAAGCCAATAGCGTTTTGTTTGGACTAATAAATCCGATTATTTACGCCGACAATTTTACAATTGAATCAACGAAATTTCATTCAACAACACCAATGATATTGGATCAATGATTTTTTTTCTCCGTGTAGGTTTGATATTTGGCAACATTGGTTCTATCTCCGTCTTTTTTTACTCAACCAGGCGAGTTTAACCTCCATGCTTTTCAACGTCGATCTGTCAAAACAATGTCAGGTGCAGGAAATATAAAGTATGGTATTCGGGCCACGACTGGTACAAAGCGTGGAAAATTTGTGTCGGCTAAATATGTCGGTTAAAAATGAAATATGTATGGAAATTCGAATGAGTGGGATGAGGTTAAGACTACAGTCAGCATTTGCCTTGCTGTCACGTCTCTTTATCGTAGCAAGTGGTAATAAATCCACTACCGAAAGTTCAAATTAAACTTGATATTACACAAAAATTAGGTCAATAAGCATAATGTTTTCTGAGAGCATTGGATTACTACAAGTGTTAAGTATGTGAATCTGATTATTTTTAAGGGTCTGACGGATTCCCACTATTATATACACGTTTGTAGCGACCGGAAATTCGGTTTTTGTATGTCGTCTCGGAATTCCTTCACAAAAATACGCAATTTTAATTTTTTTTTCTCTGTAATTAGGTCGATAAACGACCCAGAAATTTTACAGAGACGATTATTAATTCATTTAGTGAAGCTCAAAAAAAATATGAAAATCCTATGGATTGAAGCCTGGCAATAGAATTACCTTAAACAAAGATAATGATGATGCGCGTGCTTGGATAACGATGCAAATGTGCAAAATCATTCACGCGGATTTGTGGAGGGTTGGAGTGCAGGTAGTGAAACGGAAAAGTCGTCTGTACGTTTGTCCCACCGCGACTCCGCGGGGAAATAAATGTTTGTTAATTCAAGCAACCGTAAGAGGACTGCGTGGGTCATTGTATCGGCACAAGTCACAATGAACCGCATCGCCTAATTTCAACGCTGAATCAAAATGCACTAATTTCCCACGAGTAAAACCGTCCCGGGATTGCCTCTCTCCACCCCCCCCCCCCCCCCCCCTCTCTCTCTCTCCCTCTCTCTCTCTCTCTCTCTCTCTCTCTCTCTCTCTCTCTCTCTCTCTCCCTCTCCCTCTCCCCCTCTCTCTCTCTCTCTCTCTCTCTCTCTCTCTCTCTCTCTCTCTCTCTCTCTTTTCTTGTCGCCCGATAACTGTCAATACTTCCTTGGCGGATGAATGACCGAGTGTTTTATCGACTCGTTCATAACACGAGTCAGCTGAAAAAAATCGTATCAATTTTGTCAAGTGACCTGGTGAGACCTATACCTACATTTCAAGTTACTAGACAGGGTTTTCAAATTAATTTAAATTTTACAGTGTCAGCGGTTCATTTAAGGGGTCTTCTCACTTTAGATGCTGAAAAAGGGTATTTTCGTCAATTTTTTGGATAGGTTTATATTATAGATATTGATATAAAAGTTGTTACAATTAAAAAATACACTTTCGAAATACATTTTAAAAAAGTGTTATGTATTTATGTAACCTAAACAAACTTCAAACGAGTTTTTCGTGAAAACAACGTGTTTCGACGGCTTGTTGATAAAATCTTCGAAAATACTGAACCGGTCCTTATGAATTCTTAACCACATATTCTTTACAACTATAGCTATAGCGCATATGAAGAATTTTTATAAATTTTGATATTTACTATTTTTTTGTTGCCAAAAACGGTGAAAAAACGGTGAAAAAACACCTTTTTTCGATAAATGTCCGCCATTCTGTTATTTTTTAATATAAAAAATCGTATGATATGCGCTGTAGCGCATACTGAACCTAAAACCGTCTGATTTTTTTGTTTCGGATGATCCATCTCCGAGGTTTTATCAACAGCGCTGACCTAGAATTTTTTAAAGAATTTTTTTTAACTACCTTTTTCGTCTATAAATAGTGACCTAAATAAATATATATATATTTTTTTTAATGTACTTCGGAAGTGTATTTACTAAGTGTAACAACTTTTATATCAATATCGATAATATAAACCTATAAAAAAAATCATGAAAATAGCTTTTTTTAGCGTCTGAAGTGAGAAGACCTTTAAGGCATTGTCACAGAGTAAAATTTTTACAAAAATCGATTTTTTTGCATCATCCGATAGTAGAGACAGTTATAAACGGGGAATTCTTTATATAAGTCACTTTTCCGAAAAATGAGCATAAAAAAGTTTGCTGTTTTTCATTTATTGGGTCATAAATGATGATATTCAGTCGGGGGAGCTGACATTTTTTATTAACAAATTTTTTACGAGAGAACAATCGTAAAAAATAATTTCGAACTTTTCAAAGACCCAAACAAATCCAATGTAGCCGTCGAAATGTTCAAAAATGCCCTATTTTATCACGTATTTCCGTGAACTTCAAAACCCCATAACTTTTTATGGCGGGGGTGAATTTCGCGGAAACACGTGATAAAATAGGGCATTTTTGAACATTTCGACGCCTATATTGGCTTTGTTTGCGTTTGTTTTTTATTGGGGGGAGGGGGCGGGAGGGTGAATTTCAGCTTTCCCCACTGAATAACATCAATTATAGCATTTAAAAACGGTGTACACTCTCAAAGGAAGAGTTTTCTAGCTATCCGTCTTAAATTTTGACACAAAATTCTTCGCGCCATTTTTTATCTTACTATGGAACCTTTTTTTAATATTTTTTCTTAAACGAAAAACTGTCGAAAAAATATGCTAAATTCGATACTTTTTTTTCAAAGCGATGCCATTTTGGCAATTTTGATTTTTAAAAAACCTCCATAGCATGACAGAGGCTTTCATACTGATTAACAATCTTTGTACAAATTTTATTTCAGATGCTATTTACGGCCACAACCGTGTACACTGTGAGGACCTTTTTTCGAAGACATTTTCAACCGTTAAAAAATGTGTAAAAAAAAATGAAAATCAACGTTTAAAAATGTATTTTCCGTTCTTCATGAGTGCTTTGATTTGACATAAAAAATACGACTGATTAGCGTATTTTAACCATCGAAAAAAAATCGGGAAAATCAGCTATTTTTCGACCCGTTACACTGTGATGATCCCTCAAGGCATTTTTATCTTTTTTTATATGATTTGCTGTTATAAATTAATTCAGTGATATGTCTACGGTAACGATGCGAAAATGCACTTGTTCGAACTACCCTAATACATTTTGGTAGATGTATTAGGGTAGTAGTATAGATTTAGGGTATAGATTTAGACAGAAAGAAATAATTTTTCTTGCTTTGTTCAATCGCATTTCTACGACGAATAATTCATATTAGGTCATTTCCGCATACCCTATTCCATTCTTCCGTCTTTCAGCGTCGAACGAGAAAGAAAAACTCTTTGCGACGAACAGTTCGTTAGCACCGTTGATTTGAAGTGCTGCGATGTGTGTAACACCCCCCATGGAAATTTATGTATGTAAAATATATGCAGAAAATATATGCTACATATATATATATATATCGGTCGCATATATAGTGACGAAAAATAGAATAATACGCATATATTCAGTATATATGCACCAAATATATGACGCACATATGACCCATATATTTTCGATATATTTTTCTGACCAAAAAAATATATGCTACGTATAAACACTATATACGATGCATATATGAGGCATATACGACGCATATATTTTCGATATATTTTCAATCTATTTTTTTGTCAGAAAAATATATTAAAAATGTATGCGTCATATATGACTCTCATATGTGTCATTTATGCGTCATATATGACGCATACATTTTTGATACATATTCCTGACAAGAAATATATGCTGTGTATAAACGCTATTACAGTTGAACTTGATAAAACTTGAAACTTAAACTTAAAAAATCTTAACTTACAGTTAAAGTACACTATTACATATAAACACTATATCCAGATATGCTACGCATATCTGTATATATGTGGCATATATGTACCATTTATGCAGTATATATGTGGTATGTATGCAGTGTGTATGCAACATATATGCTAAATATATGTGGTATATTTGCAGGGATAATGTTACATATATCATTGATATATGATACATTGATGTACGGTAATACCACGCATATACATCTCATATATAAAAACGTTACGAAAATTAGAATTTGGCACATATATGCAACATATATTTTCAATATATGGTCAATATCATTTCACATGTATTACAATTATTAATAAAATAAATTTGCGGTATATTTTTGCGTATATAAATTTCCATGGGGGACCCCTGTATAGGTTCTTTGTTTCGTACAGATAATGTATAGTTAAGGCGGGATATACATTTACAACGATCAAAAAATCGATTTTTTTTTCCCCTTTAAACGATAGAACTATATACGTAGAATATTTTCCCAAAGTTGCAAAGCGAAATTCGAAAAACTTCAAACGTTACAGCCCGTCATCGCTGTGCCTCACCGCTCGGATTCGGAGCGGGCGTGAACTTCAAACGCGTTTTTCTCAAAACTGCATTATCGAAATTGGCGTGCAGAATTACTCAAAAAATATTTTTGAAAATTTGAAAGAAAAAAAACGATTTTTTTATCTACATTTTACAGAAATGTTGCGTGAAGTGTGGATTTTTTTTTGTAAATGCGTGTCATTTTCTCAGTTTTGCATTTTCTTTATTTTAATTACCGTCACAAAGAGACGATACATTTTCTAACTTGCAAAAAATTTTGAACTTTTTTGCAAACGGGGTCAACGGGAAGCTCGACTGCAAGCCGATTCGCTCCCGCAGCGACCTTGCTGTAACACTCTGCCGCAGCTCCGCCATTTTGATGATGAATGAATTAAAAAAAAATTTCGTATACTTAAATATACTATTAAAGTATACCTAAAGTTTGATAATTGTAGAATAATTATTTCTTACTTTAAGGGGGGATTGTCTTTTTTTTTCGCAAAATTTACCGCTTTTTGGGAATTTTTTTGTGAAGAAAGTATACAACGGAAACCTTGTGAAACTTGGCATATAGTTTTATTGATCTGTTTACTACATTCAAAAAATTTTTTAAACAATTTCATCAAAAAATCCGCCTCCCACCCCCCTCGACGCGCGATGGTCCTTTTTTGATGGTGTGCACGATTTCTCAAAAACTATTCAACCGATTGCCTTCAAATTTGGACCGAATGCTCAGCTGACATCCTTTTATCGTTTGATGAAGCAAAAAAGCAATACGTTTAATAGTTTTTTATTTATAACAAAAAATCGATCAATTTTTTTAGAAAAATCGATACTTCAAGTTCAAAACGTCACCAAATCGTCAATTTTTTTTTCCCTTCATCGAACGATAGCTATATGTGTCTAAAGTGAAATGCTTTTTGGGTTTTTGTTGCAGGATGAACGTGAAGGCTGTAATCGTGCACACCATCAAAAAAGGACCATCGCGTGTCGAGGGGGGTGGGAGGCGGATTTTTTGATGAAATTGTTTAAAAAATTTTTTGTATGTAGTAAACAGATCAATAAAACTATATGCCAAGTTTCACAAGTTTTCCGTTGTATACTTTCTTCACAAAAAAATTCCCAAAAAGCGGTAAATTTTACGAAAAAAAAGACAATCCCCCCTTAAAAAATCCCTCCATGTTGCTTATTTTCTTCCTGTCTAAATGTATATCCCGCCTTAAGTGTTAAAATAGAATCAGCATAGAGATAGAATTGAAAAAAAAATACAGTTTTACAGCACCAAATCGTCTGTTGAGCTGCGTAATTAGCGGTGTACTGACCTTGCTCAAATCCAGCGGATTGTCGCTCAGATGTATCACAGCTCCAGGATGTGTTTTTCTTGATCTGAAACAATGGGTCACTTTTAGTCCTTCTCTCCCATTGCTCAAAGCAACAATTTCATTGCGATGAAAAGGGACATTGAGGGGTTAGGCCACAGTAACGGGTATAAAATCATGTGCGAATTTAACCATTTTTTTTTCGTATGAAAAAGTGATTCACTCATAAAATGAATTACACATCTAGTTAGTATGAATATCAAGCTGTTAGAAAAAATATTTTTTTTTTCGATGTACAAAATGGCCTACTACTAATACTTTCTTTTGTTATCTCTTTTTTAGGTGCTCCGCGGCGTGACATTTAGCATCCACAATTTTTTACCTAGAATAAGAAAACAAAAATTCTCGTCATTCTACATTAGAATACCTAGAGAAGTACGTACGGAATTCAAAAAATATTGTTTTATTAAAAATTGTAGGTTTTTGAATTGAGTTGTAGGTATTCAAATGAATTTGTAGTGAAAAATTTCGTATAAAACTGCTCATAAAATGAAAAGTATTCGATTAATCAGAAATTCCGTACGTACTTCTCTGCGAAATGCAATTAGGAACATAACTTTTAAACTTGAAGCAAATCGAGTGAAAATTGTTGAAGTTATTTGTCACGCCAATTGGAAAAAAGCTGTTTCAAGAAAAACGC
>OY723393.1:17112050-17113100 GCA_963210295.1 Ophion ellenae | reverse complement strand
TTTATTGCCGTAAAATATATTTTGTATTGTGTTTTTGATCGACCATTGCCAGTAAAACTTTTTGCCGGGACTGTCCAGGCTTTGCCCCAATTGTTTTTTTTCCAGGCTTTGCCAGGCTTTGCAACAAAATTGTGAAGGCTTCTCATGGTTATATCTTGGAAACTAGATGGTGAATCATTCTCATTTTTTTTTCACATTATTCGTGATATCTTACTGTAGCTTATCCTCGTTTTTTTAATCAATTTCTTAATTTTAGTTTTGACGGTAGAATTAATGATGCTCTGTTTGCCCATCATAACGCATTTGTTACGTGTAAACCAAGCCAACTTTAAGTGTAAATATCTCAGGTTTGGGTAGGTCAAACTTATACAAATTGCACAGATGTTTGGATAATGTATTAAATAACGTATATGTCAAATTTCAACCATTTCTTAATTCAACTCTTCTGTGGAGGTACTACCTTAAGTATTGTTCCTAGCGTATGAGCTCTTTCCGCCTGGCACCACACTAAATGCCGAGATCCACTCTACACAGTTGAGGGGTCTTCTCATTTTAGCCGCTAAAGAAATACTATTTTCATGAATTTTTTGATTGTTTTATATTATAGATATTGATATAAAAGTTGTTACACTTAATAAATACAATTTCGAAATACGTAAAAAAAAATTTCTTGTGTATTTATGTAACGCAAACAAACTTTAAACGCATTTTTCTCGAACCAACGTTTTTCGACGGCTTGTTGATAAAATCTTCGAAACTACTGAACCAATCCTTATGAAATTTTAACCACATATTCTTTACAACTATAGCTATAGCGCATATCAAGGATTTGTTAAAATGTTGATATTTACTATATTTTTTTGGCCGAAAACGATGAAAAAACACGTTTTTTTAATCGAAAAATGTCCGCCATTTTGTTATTTTTGCATTTATCAAAAATCGTATGATATGCGCTATAACCATTAACATACTGAATCAAAAACCGTTTGTTTTTTTTTGTTTCGGATGATCCATTTTCGAGATTTCATCAACAGCGCTGACCTACAATTT